>JANHFR010000644.1:133364-151323 GCA_032468015.1 Mimophis mahfalensis | reverse complement strand
AATTTCAGAAATATGCTTTAATCATACCAAAAACCTAAACATCATTGTTTTAAGACACAACAAATTAGAAGAAAGCAGAATAGCCCCATTGGCATGGATCAATCATGAGTAAGTACAAATTACCAGCAATATTTTTCTAATGTAAAAAAAAAGAACATTAAAATAAGCTGAACTGTATAGAAGGCAAGTTTTCTACAACTGCATTGGAGTTCATAATTATTTATAAGCTGTTTGTTTTCCTCCTGTGGTACAGTATGAGAAGAGGGCAATAAGGCTTTCTCAGATTGAAATAAGTTTTGGAACAGACAAACAGAAAAAGATGCATTTGTTTCTGTTTCCTGCATGGTCTCAGTATAGGATAAAAATAATCTTCAATGCCGATATATATTGATATGTACCATAAGTAGTAAAAGAAGGTCCAGACTATTTTCACTGGGTTTTAAAATATAAATGTTAGCAGCAAATTCTCTCACTCTTTTCCCTTTGCCATGAACCAACAAAATATGAGAAGTAAATGGTCTCAGTCAGACATTTTCAAATAATACTGTAAAATAACTTTTCCACCCTAAAAAAATCAAAGAGAGGAACATCTCTATGTATAACAGGACTTTAAGGAAAGGCCTGGTTTTTGCTTCATATTGTAGTAAGTTTTGGTGAAGGATGAAACTGACTCTTACATGAATGAAACATTCTGGAGAACTCAGAAATGTTTCATTCCTTCTCTAGAAAATATCTGGAAGTGATCTAGCAATTTCCTAGAAGTCAGAACACAGATTGTCCTCCATTTACAACCACTTGTTTAATGACAGTTTGAAGCTATGCTGGGCTTGGAAAAAGTGACTTGAAGTTATGACCATCGTACTGCCCCTGTGGTCCTGGATTTGCAATTTGGGCACTTGAAAACTGGCAGGTATTTGCAACAGCTGTAGCATCTTGCACTCATGTGTTCAGGACTTGCTTTACAACCACATCAACTTATGGAAATTGGGTGGAAATTCCTGGCCTGATCGTTATAAGTTGAAGACTTCCTGTATGTGGAACATCATGAACTATGGCATTATCAATTTGTAGGATTGAAAACTGTCAAACCATTTCTAGGATTATCAGATCAGTGAGAGCCAGAGGAGAGTGCAACTTTCATAGGGCTTATAGAATATTGCCTGGACAACTAGATTTTGCACTACTAAATTTTCTGAAAGTCTCTGTAATAGCTCTCGTTCATTGTAGAGCTCAAAATATTTATCTCTTCTTTGCTCTAGAATTAGGAGAAACAGTTGGGTCAGAAACAGTTTCCAGGAAGAACATAAAGAAACACCATGAGAAGAAGGGGAAAAAGTTTAAAGGATATTATGCATGAAATGGACTTATTGATAAGCTGAAAAACAAGCTGAGAATTGTATAGAAAATTGAAGTAGGGGTGAATGACTAAGAAAGAGTAGAAATTGGAAGTTTTAATTAGTGGGGATGGAGTCAGAAAAACTAATGAGACTAGTAAGGAATGCAAAATGTAAGAAAAATCAGGGCTTGAACTCTGTCCATTGTAAAAGAAAACACTTTAGTTTATTGCACAAGGAAAGTGAATCTGTAACTAACTACAATAAGTACCTAAAAAGCTGTTACTGCAAGAGAACAAACTTATTCTCCACTGAAACTGAAAACAGGAAACATTAAAAGAAAAAAGGTTGACATTAAAAGAAAAAAGATTCTGGCTTCATATAATGAGGAATTTCCTGGTAGCAAGAACACTTAATCATTAGAATAGTGCACCTAGAACAGTGATGAATTCCTCTTATTGATGTTCTTCAAATGCTCTTCCAGAGATGGTTTGATGCAGTTTTTCCCAAACCTTTTCCTTCACTGTCTAAACCACTTATCAGAAAATCCTTTCACCCAATGTAGGCAAAATACTAAAGCCAATTTAAATGTCCCTGTTGTTATGGTAATGGTTTTCAGTAGCATTATCTAAAGCAAAACCACTTTTACCCAATTTGCAGTGATTTACCCAAGTTTGAGAAGAACAATTTTAATGGATTGAAACACTGAATGAAAACCCATAAGGTCCCTCCCAACTCACACATTCTACAGGCAGTCAATGCAGGATCTATGAAGTAACAGGCAGACAACATAGGATCTTGGCAGAATAATTTGTGTATCTAGTATCAAAACACATCTCTCTATATAAAACAGAGTGTGGCGGGCAGGTGGATGGGCGGGTGGGCTTTGTATCTTTCTCTATACAATTTTAATAGCTGGACCAATCTGACCCAAACCTGGCATACACATAACTTACCCTCCAACAAAAAGCACTGGGGAGGGGGGTAAGACAGCCCTAGCCCCCCTGGGGGGGCTGTGTTCCCTAAAAATCCTGTCACAGGCAAAGCAAATGACAATTCTCAGCAAGCCTTGCTAGGAATGCCCCACACAGAGGGGGAAAGTCTGCCTCTGCCTTCCTGAGTCCACGCTGAAGTGGAAGGCTTTCCTTTCATATCCCCCCTCCCGTATGATGATGCACTGGTATATTCCTAAGTCGGGGCACTCAGGCAGCAGAAGGGGCCATTGACAGGAAGGGAAGGGAAGGAAAGGAATACCTGGGCATTTGGTGAGGTGAGGCCTTTGGAAACCTTAGTCCCAGGATGAGGTGAGGTCTAGGCTGGGATGAGGTGAGGCCGAGCAGGGAAGGAAGAGGTCTAGGCTGGGATGATATGTTCTAGGCCTAGATGATATGTCCTAGGTCTAGATGATATGTCCTAGTCCTAGGCCAGGATGATACATGAGGTGAGGACCGATCCTAGAGCCTAGGCTGGGACAAGGTGAGGCCTTTTCAAACCTTAGGGAGGCAGCTGGCTCCAGGACCACTATACCTGGGCAAAGCCAGGTAATCAGCTAGTATTTGAATAAAATAGAATTAAAACACTATTCAATCCTTATTTTGTTGAACTTTGCCAACCAAACATATACTGTATGTTCAATTTAATTAAAACAAAAGTAAGTATTTGAAGCACCTTCCTCCTAAATGTCAAAAAAGAAAGAAAAAACCCTCACCATTATCCTTTAGTTTAAAAACTGAATCAATATCTACATATAATCTAATTATATTACTTAAGCTGAGTTTTCATGAAATCACTGGAGGAGGAAAATTAAGAAGGCAACTGGGTCTACAAATATTTCCATGGTTATTTTTTCCCTCTTATGTAGTTTCAAATCTGCCAGTCCCCAGATACTGGAACTTGTTACGAATAGTTTGAGAACTGTGATGAGAAAAACTGTGATGAAAACTGTGATGAGATCTTGATGGAGCAGGCTGTAAGGATTTAGCCTAGCAGTCAGCTAAGCTTGTAATTAAGGCATGTTCGAATCTCACCAGGCTCAAGGTTGATTCAGCCTTCCATCCTTCTGAGGTGGGTAAATTGAGGACCCAGATTGTTGGGGGCAATAAGCAGACCTTGTAAAAATGCCGCTAATAATAAGCAGGTATATACAAAGAATGAAAGCTATTGCTAAGCACATTGATTTGTGCTTCACAGATTGTAAGCTGCCCTGAGTCTCCAGAGAAGGGTGGCATATAAATGGGATTAAAAAAAGAGAGTAGGTGGTACAAAAAAAATTCGCTTTATGGAATTGAGGTGCTTATTAAAAACAAATGGTTAGCTGGCATTTCTTTTTGCAGTTCTACCTCTATATTAAGTAGTGCAGAATCTGTTGCAGAACTGCAGACTTCCAGGTTTTTAAGACATGAAATAATTACCCTAGCATCATCTTGCGGTAGAGTCCCTGTTGTTCCTGACAGCTTCATGAATGTAAATAGTTCTTTTAGATTAGAAAGTTGCTTGCTGATTTTCTTTCTGGAAGGTGAAAAATGCAACAAGATGCAAATAACCGCTAAGACTTCATTCTTGACTACATGTTGTGGGGAATTTCTAGAACTAAACTCTCCTAAATGTGCTCCCAATTTATATACTGAGGAAACACTTTGGGTCACTAGACTGTCTGTGAAGAGTACGTATAGGCTTTTCATTAGGGCGCAAACAGTTTTTTGCCTGGTAATCAGCTATTATCTTTTCCTTGGATAAATTAAAAGGCATGGGAAAGTTCAAACATACTTCTACCTTCTACATAAATCTTAATCTGAAAGTTCATTGGTCATTATCCAGGGTCTACTGCCTAGATGGCTGTAGCTGTCCTAAAGTTCTTCTGACTTCTTTTTTCCATATTCCTTCATTCATAACTGTCTAATAGCCTTCAACAAGGATGGGTGGGAGAGTGGTACACAAACATCTGCTGTAAGTATTTGCAGTATCCATCAGTGTTAACCAAAGAATATTAAAAACATTACAGAGGCCACACATTTTACTAACCAACTGTTTAACAAAACAGGAACAAATCAATCAATCCTGGTTCTTGAATGATAATGAATCATTTTGCTCTTTTTTTGGCTTTAGAATTGAAATCTCCCATTTGGTTTACTATTATGTACGACCTAGGCCACAATGGCTTGTGCAACAAAAAATGGAGTCAAAAATTTCTATTGGCTATTTATACATTAAGCAGGCTTTAATCCTGAAGAATAATTGTAGCTTGTTTGCTTTTTTGCTTTTTTTTTCTTTAGTTTCTTTTTTGTGTGTATGTTTTGTTCTTCTTTTTTTTTTAAAAAAGCAACTTGTAAATAAAGACTATTTAAAAAATAAAATTCTATTTGCTATTATACATTAAGCAGACCTTAATCCTGAAGAATAATTGTAGCTTGTTTGCTTTTTTCTTTTTTTTAAAAAAACCTATTCTTCCTTAAATTTATGTGAATTTATTAGAGACATGGGTAAAAACAAAACAGAAATACAGTAACAGAAAAATCAAACTGTATCTGCTCATTCCGACAACATACTACAGTTACAGTCAGTAAATCAAGAAAACCTATCTGCCCATCATATTATGACAAAAAAAACCCAACCGAATTATACTCTAGAGCAACATGAGCTTAGCCACACAGTTGGAACAGACGAGATTGAGTGCTTCAATATTCCTATCTTTTGCTTTAGAATGTTATCTTGCTCTTTTTAACTTTTGTGCCTTTTTGTCTTTATGCAGGAACTTGGAATCTATTGATCTTTCTTACAATAAGTTGTATCAGGTTCCTTCCTATTTGCCAAAGTCATTAGTACATCTTGTACTTATAGGGAACCAAATTGACAGAATTCCAGGATTTGTATTTGGACATATGAAACCAGGGCTGGAATATCTCTATCTTTCATTTAACAAACTTGATGATAATGGAATAGATGTTGTGTCATTCTATGGAGCATACCACTCTCTCAGAGAAATGTTTTTAGATCATAACCAGTTGAAAACTGTGCCACTTGGAATTGCAGAACTGAAAACATTAAATTTTCTAAGACTCAACAACAACAAAATCAGGTAATATAATGGTGTGGGGGAGATGAGGAGAAGAGCTATTGTATAGCAGCATCCTGAACTTTTCCACCTTGTACGGGAGAGGGGATGGTTCCACACAAGTGGCACACGCACCTCTACTTGCGTGAACGATGCAAGCATGTCTTTCTACAAGTAGAGCTAGGTGTGCGCGCTTGCCTACTACTTGCATGGCCTAGTTCCTAAAAGGCTGTGGCCTGGTAGTGGCCCTGGGTTGAAAGATAACTCTACAGCAGGCACTCAAGTAATTCTTTTTAATAGGACAAAAGTTAAGTGGCCAGTTAGAAAGTATTGATAATTTTAGTGGGAAAATATTGTTACCAAAATAACAAGAAAAAAAATGCCAGATTGGTTTAAGAGTGTTTGATTTATCTTCTTCCAGGAAAAAAATTGCTGGCAATTAAATTCCTGGGATAGAATTTGATTTCCAGCAAAGACAGATTAATCATTTGAACATGTAAAAAAATAAAAAAAACAGTCCAAAGACATTGAGAATACCTTTTAACTACTTTTAACGAAGGGAGTTAGAAGGCCAAACATAACCAAATCTGAATAAACATTGCAGGACACAATCTAGATGGACCTTTGTAGCAATTAGGAGTCAAGTTCAAATCAAGGTAGTTTTTAGTTGGGGTGTGAAACTCGCATCGTCAGGTGATGTATCATGACATCCCCCTTTGCTAAACCGGGTGTGGGTGTGGCCAGGCATGATGCATCCGGCCCACGGGCCATGAGTTTGACAGCCCTGTAGTAGAAGATTGTGTTCTGCAACGTTTATTCAGATTTCAGTTTGTTTGGCCCTTTAACTGCTTTCTTTGAGCAAGCATTAAAAGCAAGGGTTGAACATGCTTTGAGGAGTATTTTCCTGCTAAATCTTGACCCATTAAAGAGGTAACACCAATCAATTTATTTCACTAGAGCTGATGGGCAACATAACAATAGCAAAAATACATAGCAAATTCCCAAATATACTGTATTTTGGTATCCTCCAAGCATACTGCTTGCTTAACTAGACAGGACTTGTTTTAGCCTAGCTAGAAAGAGTCATCTTTGCATTTCATTATGATCAACATATTTACATAGCAGATTCTTCAATCTAATTTTTCCATAGCTGTCTAAAACTTAACTAACATTTAATTATTTATACATTTAATCAGTGACAATGTACTGCTATGAGATTAAGCACTTTTGCAATCAGGATTAGGGAGCTACCTGGTCTTGTGAGGGAACACTTTCTTGCTGACCGGATATGAGACTAAATGACCAATTTGTATTTTTGGACTGCTGTGTAAAGAACATGTGAATTAGCCAGAGGGTAAAGCTCACTATTCAGCTAGCCATCAAAGTTTCTAGCTTGAAAATTATCTGGAAGATAAATGATGAGATCTATTAACAAAATATAACAATTACCTTTGTTTCACTAATCCTGGTATGGTTTTACAGAGCTGTCCCTCCAGAGCGAATTTGTAGATCCAGGTTATATAATGAGGAGGAAAATGATGACAGTGACGAGGAAGAAGACTATGAAGATTCACAGTTAGAACATCTTCATCTTGAACACAATTTTATTAATACCAGGAACCTTTCACCATATGCTTTTTCATGTGTACGATCATATTCCAGTGTGATTCTGAAACCTCAGAATATTAAATAAAATATTTTGTAATACAGAACTATTTTTATATGTAAATAATACAGTTACGCTATTTGTTCTTCACCTGCAATTAATATGTCATAAAAAGCATCTGAATATTACTGTTGCTTAATAATAGTAATATTAATGGCAAAGAAGTATGGAGTTTGAGTATGAAGTAGGGAAGTATGTAGTATGAATGTCTCCAAGAAAGTGGTAACATGCTACAGATAAAATGATATATTCTAATATACATATAATATAAATGTTTTAAGGAAGAACAATAAAGCTGGAATTTATTGAATTTCCAATTTTAGACTTGGTTTAATCAAGACATTTTTCAATACAATGAATTATAATATTTCACATCTTTTGAAATATGCAATTACACCATTAAAATATCCAAAATATATCAAAATTAAGATGCGATGGTAGTAAAAAATAGAAGTTCTGTAATATGAAGACTGCTCATCAGAACTACATTTTAAAAATACTGGCTTATTTTTTTACCATTGCAAAATACATTCATTCTAGCTATGCAACATCTTAGACATCATCCAAACATTCTTAGGGTGGGAATACCCCTGTATTTCAGATATTGCAATATGCTCTGATACTTGAGAAAACCATTAAGCACTATTTGGAGTCCAAACCCCCATACATTCTCAACTTGCTATATGATTAACTGGATGTACCAAAGGCTGCTTTCTCTCATGACTCTACATTTAAGTGAACTTGTAAATGCCTTTTATAGGCAGATGTAAAGTGATGTGAGGCTTACTTAGATAACATCAATATGGTGTTTATAGGCAAATCTGGGAAGAATATCTAAAGCATTTGGGAAAAATTACAAGTCCCCTGAAGGCTTTCCTAGCAATAAATTCAACAAAGCTGGTTATGAAGAAGTCACATGTTTAATTTTTCTGGTAGGAAAGATATGAAATTAGATAAAAAGACAACACTAGTTCTGAAAGAAGTTAAGGCCCCCAAAACAAACAAGGAAGTTAATTTTCTTCTTGGACCAGTACTGTATTATAACTGATTTGTTTCTCATTTTGCCATCCCTGCTTGAGCTTTGACAATTCTCAGGGAGGAGATAAAACGAACAATATTGGTTATTGGTTATATTATGTATACTATATTACATATTGCATTTATTTTTATCTATCTTACTGTAAGCTGCCCAGAGTCACGTATGTGAAATGGGTGGCTATATAAATCAAATAAATGAATAGTGAAGTTGACATCAGAATGTCATTAAACCTTCAAGACTTGACAGAAGCTTTGTGTCAAGGGCTTATTCTAAGAGGCCAGAATACGAAAAGGCTTCCATCAATAAATTATGCTTGTGACATAGAATTCAGTATAGACTCATGGGGATGGAGATAATGCAGTGGTATATTAGCCAAACTATTCTTAGAAGAAGCTAACCACTGAAAAGAAAGAGATGGCCTTGAAATGGGCCATAGGTATGCTCGAAGTATGAGACTGAGAGTTTACAATCACAATGGATGACCAACCCATCACTTAGATAGGGTGGATGAAAAAAAGTAATCCTTCAATGTCAATTATATGTCTTTACAAACCTACATATTCACCGTACAACAGAGAACAAAGGTATAAATCATTCTTTCAGACTTTTTATCTTGTCAGGGATATGATATAGAAATGTATAGTGAACTGATCTGACAGAAATTTAAAGAAAGGATCTCGTCTCTTAAAAGCAGGAAAGGATGTGGAACCTCCCAGACTGAGCAGGCATTTCTCCTTCCCTTCTGGAATCCAGAGTTTCAATGCTGCCAGAAAAGGGAAAGGGGGATAAAAGAGCCCTACCTTCTCCTTAATTAGAGAGAAGGCCTGTTAAATGGACCAGAAATCCAGCATATGTGTGGGTACAGCAGAGGGGGAGTTGAACCAGGAAGACTACAGAGAGGCAGGGAAAAGTTTTCAGTTCAAAGGCAAGTAACTCAGCAGCAGTCCAGAATGATAAAAGCCTTGGCGCTCTAAAACCCACTGAGAGACAGAGCCAAAAGTTCAAGGGAAAGAACCCAACTAATGTCTGCAAAGAAGTGACCGAAGCAAAACCATTCTTTGCAGCAGTCCAAGCTTTACAAACCAGCTCCAGGAAGAAAAGATGGTGAATGCTGGAGAGGAAAGCCTCATATGCAAATCAACAGACAAAGCATGGAAGGGATTTTCAAGTGTAAATGGTTAAAGTCTGGCTACAAAAGATGAAGATTCCCTACTCAAACAGTTAGGAAATACTCTTTATAGAAAAAAGTAGAGCTGAAGGCCATAGAGGTTAGAATGCAGACATGGAGTATTTGGAGTAGGCTTATAGTAATGGGAAAGTGCTAGATTAAGAAAGGTTGTAAGAAATTAAGTAGGAAATAGGCGTAAACGTAGAATTTCTCTGAGAGACTGCATGAGAGAGATTCTCATGTACTAAATATTGGACAACAATGTTGGACAACCTTCTCTAAGAGTATGGGAAAGTGGTAATAGAGGAAATGTTTTCTCATTAGGAAGCTATGCAACTCAGTTATTTTCCTTCCCTTATTTACAAAATTGACATAAATTTTTTCAACAGTTAAAAGAAGCTTTATATTCTAAAACAGCTGCTAACAATGCTAGTGACATTGTATGGAAAGCTTCATCTTTTCCAGAAACCACTAACAACTATTTATTAAAGCAGTATGCCATAATAAGATTTTGTAAGGGTCAAAACATTCCATCTGAAATTACATAAAATTTTCCCTACACTTGTTAAAAAACCCTAAAATTTATAGTTTAGACCAGTGGTTCTCAACCTTCCTAATGCTGCGACCCTGTAATACAGTTCCTCATGTTGTGGTGACCCCCAATGACCCCCCAAAGCAGTGTCTCGGTTCCTAAGACCATCAGAAATATGTGAAAGGGTCATTCGACCCCCAAAGGGGTCCCGACCCACAGGTTGAGAACCACTGGTTTAGACAAATGAGGGGAATATTCCCAAGCATAAATTTATCTGCAAAATGAAGTCAGTATATTCATAGAACTGTAGAATCCTTATGCAAGCAATGTGGGCTATACACTTTTCATTACTGTACAAATCCAGTTGAAATTTTGATGGATTTTTAGAAGTATTAAACATCGTGGGCATAATGGAAGCAACTGACTTGGTGCTGCCAGAAATTAGATACTGAATTAGATGGATATTTAGTTTTTTAATGTTTAATTCGTAGACAGCTTTTCTTTAAATCTGCCAACTAATGTTTTGTATTAAGAGTCAGTATATCTATCGAAGACCAGTATGCCATCCTGATCTACAGTTTCATTACCCATGGTTTTTGTATTTATTATTGGCATAAACAGATCAGATCTTGTTATTCATGGAAAAGCATTCTGCATATCCTCAGTTCATTTTTGTGTGTGTGGTTTGGAAGATTTTTGGAGTGTTCTGCATTTTACACATGTATAAAATGAGACAAAGGTTTTTGCACATGTGTAAAGAACATTAGTTTCAGCTCTCATTATTTGCAAACATGTTATTGCAGTTGTTAGCCTCTGAACTAAACTCTTGTGAATGACAAGAGACACAAAAGACATTACAAATAGAGAAAGATAAAAAAAAACACCAGAACTGAAATTAATATTAACCATGCAACATAACAATGTCCTATTGAATAAAAGAAACTAGGCTGAACTAAAGCCAAAGCAAATTGCTAAAAGACTATGTCATGTATTAAAGCATTTGGCCTCTTTCGATTGGTTTTCAAATTATAATACATTTACAAACAATTGAAAAAATGTTTTGCAGAGTGTTTACACAGAAGCATGCCTTAATAAATGGAATACTAATGTAATTTGAGAGTGTAAAGAAAAGGAATAAAAACACTAAAGGGTCTCTTGTCTATAATTACCAAATCTATTTCTATTTTTATGCAAAGACAAGTTGGCATAGTGCTATTGATGAAGGCAGGACTAAGCACTGGATCTTCAGGTTCCTTCTTATTAGCTTGAAGGCCAGCTTTGACATATAGATAGTTTACATTAGAGATCCCTCAAAAAGCAGTTCTTTTCTTTAATAAATCAGTTTGATAAACCAAGACACCTGTATATAATACGTCTTCCCAAATTTTCTAAATCAAATATTTTAAACTGATGTCGATGTTCTGACATTAGGAAAATTACATTTATCTTAAATTGCGTATCTTTAGACTCAAGACTCTTGTAGCTGCCCCAAAGATAAACTGATTGAAAATTAGAAAGGAGATAAACTGGAGACAACAGCGTACAATTTAGATTAAGAAGTTGAAAAGGCATCTTAAAAGAGAATAATGGCAATTTATTTCCATATTCTTTCAAGAAATGTCAAAAGAGTACCTAGAAAGTTATTATGAGGTAAACATGGCCTGAGAGAGACTTTAGCTTATTCTTATAGAAGCAAACTTGGATTTTAATGTGGTGTTCTTTCTTCATAAATCTCTTGTACCCTGCTTCCATCTGTGAAACTTAAATATCTGCGTTAAATTTATTTAAAAACACATTTTTATGTATTTCTTCCCAATTTACTTATTTAATGGGATTATTTCTCAAGTACAAAATTTTAATGTATTCTAAAATGCATATTTTAATTTACCGGTACCTTAGTTAATGTCAGAAGTGCATTACAAAATCTGGAATAAAAAGCTGAAGGATAACTAAATTATGATCTGCAGTTACTCCCAAAATCATACTTATTATGCAGACACATCAACATTCTTGAACATCTCTACCTGAAATAAAAGGTTTCAATGTATCTTCAGAGCATGAACATCTACAACATAGACTAGAGCCAATGAGCCAACTACTGCTCTTCTTTCCCTCTTTCTGCTTTTCCTTTCATTCTCGGTCTCAATGCACTGGAAAGTCCAAAGCATGTCCATATTTTTTTAAAAAATAATAGTAATGGCAGTTATGTCACAAACTTTTTTTTAACCATGAGATAAGGCTTTGTGGCTCTGAAAAAATCCCCTCAATACAAGAACTGAATAGATCATGAGATCTAAGCTTGGAAATGTTTAATCAAGTGGATGGCATAGCTAAAATAATCAGGATAAAGGAATCTCATATGCCTTTTCATATAAAACCTTAATGTGAATATCTTCAATACTTTGGTGTTGTAAAAAAAAAAGTAAGGCAAAGCTGTTACCATTCACATGTAAGGGATCGAATTTAGTTGCACTGTATTTTTGGAAAGGTATTTCTGAAAAATTATTATACAACCAATGGCCATTCTTTCCCTATTTGATAACCACAATCTCCTTACCAGAGTCTTTAAAGTAAATGTTTATTTTTGTTTCTGTTACTAAACAAAATTTTCTACCCTGTTGTTTCTACTGTGTATGAATCATTTGTAATTCATTCATTTAAATATTTCCAGACACACTTCTTCAAGAAAAATAAAAATTGCTTCAAGTAGTTTTCTGGCAGCTGTATGGAAACAATTCCTCACTGCCTTCTTGGATTGTTTCTCAGCTTCTACAGTCTTGGATTAGCTGGTGGTTGCCCTCCAAGTACTAACTACATCTGATCCTGCTTAGCTTTTTAGGGACCAGCCAAGGTCAACTAGGAATTGCCACTAACTAGTCACTTAAGCAGTATCACTGTTAGGATTAAGTTGTTAGATTGCTTTGGATAGACAGCATATTTCAAAATGCTATACAAGAAAATGTGTGCTATATTTTGTTCATAAGGTGTATACTTGTACAACAGACTTCAATGAACCATCCAGGGTTTGCACTGGCTTTGTGCCATCCATTATTAAGGTTCAAATTTAACCACATCTTGTGCATAGACGGCTAGAGTTAGCTAGAAGTTTTGGCTCAGATACAGGCAGTGATGAAAAACACATGAGCAATAACAAGTTTTCTTAGTGTTATTCTTCAGTGCTCAGATAGACTAATCCACAGAAGGAGTTTATTCAAGTATTACCCAGGGTGCCAGGAAGAAAAAGACCTTTGAAGGGATTTTTAATCCCTTTAAAATATTTACTGTTAAATTTATAAACTCAATCTTTTATAAATTATCAAGGTGGAAATAATTTTCTTAGGTGGAGCATTTTTAAGGGACTTGACAAATTTTCAAGGTAGGTCTTTTTTTTAAACCTTTTATTAATGCATCAGTGTTCTAACGAAGTAATATCCTTTTGTCAATATTAATAATCTATTTAAATACCATTTGATGTTTTACAGCATGTATTAGAAAACAATGCACTGTAATTTAACTGCTTTTGTACTATGAACAGAAAAATATACCAATTATTTAGGTGTTTATTCAGAATTAAGTCCTACTGAATTAAAGCGAACTTACTGTCAAGCAAGTAAATCTCAGACTAAGTATTGGTATTTAGCCACATTTTCAGCAATTCATAATCTCCTCATCCTTTAGTTTCCTAAGGGATGAAAGAGAAGGGAGGTCTGTATAGAAAGCCTTCCCTATTCTGTCAGCTGAGCCCTCTATTATATAAAAAACAGAAAAGTAGAAGTGGAATGAACTTCCTATAATTAGCGTTTAGAAAATAGCCATTAGATGAAGAAATAATATGTATTAGAAATCATTGTGTGATTGGACTGTTTGATTGGATCAAACAGAATAGTTGTGTATCTGATAAAAATCATTTAGGCTGTAATTCTATAACACTTACCTAGGAGTGCCATTTTCATTTCATTTCATTTCATTTATTGAATTTGTATACCACCCTTCTCCCGAAGGACTCAGGGTAGTCAACAATAAAAATTGAACTCAAATGGGCTTATTTCTAAATAAACTAATGCTAGTAGAAATTCCTCATATTTCATGTATATTCAATGTAATTTTATTTAATAAAATTCTATGTTCAGATTTCTTAGCACATATAAATATATGGCTTTACAAATATTCATGCTTTTAAAGTAAGGTATATGAGTACTGGCAAAACTAGGCAGGAAAGCTTTCTGCCTTATGCTCCATGAAGATGAAGTAGTTAGCATTTCAAACTAAGCATCCCAACTTTCTGATTGAATATAATTAATGAAGTTAAGTAACATTATTTCTGGCAGCCTGAATCAAAAGACTTTCTACTGACTTGCTTTGCAAAAGCAAAATTTTGAGAAATTCCAGACAGCCAGTTAATTTAAATGAAATACTTTTCTCATTATTGAGATTATTTATTATTATATATTGTTTAAATAAGAAATTATAACTGGGGCTTAGATTAATATTATTCAAAATCAACAATGATTTTGTTCAAAACAGGATTTTATTTCTTAAAATTTTAGCAGGCATTAATATTTGATAATTGATATAAAGGAATAATTGATATAAAGGATTAACATACATGGCACAAGGTACAAAGGAAATATTATTTTATAATACTGAATGTGCATTTTCAGACAATTCAATAATAATCCTTCTTTTTTTAAAGTTAAGCAACCTGCTGCCTTTCAGTTATCTGGAAGTTGAATAGCCACAGTCAACCACAACCTCTTGAATTAGATTAATTTGCTCACGAGGAACCCATGCTTTGCCCTATACCCCTGCTAAACATGCAGTCATGGACAAACCTGGTATTAAAGTTAAATATTAAATGGATCTAATACAAATGAAGATATTAATAAAGCAGTGATCTGGAAGAGAATGGGATGGAAATGTCACTACAGGTCAGAGAGAGTGCCAAGACAACAGAAACAGTTGTTCAAATTGAATTTGGGTCAGGCAACATATACCACAGCAGATGTATCAACCTTAAAACTGCCATAACAGTTTTTGCTGCGGTTTCGACCATGATATGACAGTCATCTCCCTTAACCAGTTAATTCTAAATAATGTAGCGCAACAATGTTATTCTGCATCCTTAGTGGGGCAGGACAAAGACAGTTCATGAAAAAGTACTGAAAGTTTTAGTAGCTCACAGAATTCTCCCACTCTCTGCTTTCATTTTACTGGCTCAGAAAAATCCAGGGCTTCATTAGATAATTTAATATTTCTAAACAACAATGCAATGCAGTTTTGGGGGGTGGGTGGGGGGTGAGGAGACTAGATGAAATATCCTGTAAAGGCATGAAAGACATGGGTCGATCCAGCCCTTAATCTGCTCTTATCAAACAGTCTTTTAAAATGCTATCAATATTTTAATATATATACACTAGAATGTTTGAAAGTTATTGAGAATTTTAGAGACATTAGCCATGTAGAGTTTCCCAAAATGCAGTTTTTCTCTAAGAACTCATGTGCACACTCATATCTGCTTTAATTAGGAGGCCAAGCCAAATTATAGAGAACACAGAATTACATTGCTTATCAAGTTATAGAAAATTTAATATAATCTCTTCTGTTCCAAAACTCAAAACACTATTCTACTATTATGAAATTTAAATAATTAGATCTTAATTAAGTCTCACATTAATTTAAAGCTCATATTCAGATTACTGAGAAATCGTATGTATTGGACCATTATGTATTTGATCTTCATCTCTTATGACTTGGATGAAGTATTTTCTGTTCTCCATAGTTTTATTTAACTGCATTTCTATATTGTCCAATAATGGAAACTCTCTAGTTTTATACAAAATATCCAGGTTACATGCATCTTAGATCCCTGAAGTTACTAGCTGATGGACTAAGTAGAACTTTAATCTATTAGCTTTTGGTAAGTTCTGGAGAATGGCAAAATGCCAGAATTCCAAAATATTCCTGTTTTGGAAAAGGGGGGTGGGAGGTAGAAAAACTCAAAATAAATCAACCTAATAGTGTTATTTGGAAAAAATTCTATGCTCTCTTTATGAGCAGTTCATAAAGAGCATGGATTGAAAACTAAAACCTGGATTTATTTATTTTTTTGCTTGCTAACACCTCATTTCTGGATTCTTAATGAAGTGTGGGAATGTTGCAGAAGCCCGTTCTCTTCTTTGGAAACTCTCTTTCTCAAAAATGAGAAAGGAAACTGTAGCACTCCCCATCCCCCCAATCAATTAAGCTATATTGATATGACAAATAAAATCACAGAACTATATTCTGCCATTGGTACTGTTTATAGTTTACAACTGGGACCCTATTCAATTATCTTTCAACTACAGTGAAACCTCGGTTCACAACCGCTTGTTTGCAACCAAAAAATCTGCAAAAAGTTTGACTCGGTTTGCAAACAAATCCTCAGTTGGCAACCAAACACAGCCATGGCGATTTTTCCCTTCCATGCCATTTTGTTTGTAAAATAGTCATAGCCGGCATCCTCCTCTTCCAGTGGCTTCTTCTTAGTCAGCGCCAGTCAGCTGTGGGTGCTCTGGCTGCTTGTCAATCAGCGCCGGTCAGTTGTGGGGGGGAGGAGCAGGCTGTTACTGTTACTGTTAGGGTGAGTTCTGTGGCATATTTAACTATTTGTGTGCTTGAAAATCTTAAAAAAACAATATAGTTCATAGGGGTCTGGAACAGATCAATCGTATTTCCATACAACCCAGTGGGAAAAGTTGTTTTGTTTCACAACCAACTCGGTTCACAACCAAAGTTATGGAACAAATTGTGGTTGTGAACTGAGGTTCCACTGTATGTGATTCTTTTTACACAGAACAGACTGCACTCTGAGTGGGATAGGAACTTTTCCAGTTTGGTAGCCTTATTTCCCTTCCAAGCTTCTACAATATTTTGTTTCTAAAGGCTAAACCGATCATTTTGGCAATACAGACTGAGTACTGTACTCTGCAACAATAAAATCCTTCATTTCAAAAGTTAACTTGCTAAGAGAATTCTAGGGTTCCATATAATTTGCAGAAATAAAACATTTTAGCCATCTTCATTCTCAGGTAAAATTTCAACAGATGGATTAATATTTATATTCTAGATTTATGTATGTCACTTCTTTTTAATATTTGTGAAACTACAAGATCAATAATGGTATTTTTCTATTTGGCACTCATTGTATTTTGTTTTAGGAGTGTGTATTCTGCAAATATGAAAGAATATATACTTCTGCTTCTTGTGGCCTTAAGTTCTGCTAAGCCTTTCCAAAAGCCTTCATACTTCACCTTTAAGAATATAATGCTCATGGATATGGAAGATCCAGATGATGATGATGACGACGACGATGTTGACAATGATGATAAAGATGACAATTCCCTTTTTCCTACCAGAGCACCCTTGATACCAGTTGACATATTTCCAGTATGTCCCTTTGGATGTCAATGCTATTTAAGAGTTGTCCACTGTTCTGATTTAGGTAAGGATAATTATCATTGAAGCTACACCTATTCAGTACATTGGTAATGTAGACATTTGAAATTAGTGAGTTTTCTTCAGCTTCCTGAGAAGAAATTCCATAGATGCACTAATACTATTTCAACACCCACCTTAAGCTTTAAGGATTTCCCCATCAATTGATCTTGATTATGAGCAATAATTGGCCTATTGCCGTTAGGTGACCAAAATGAACAACTTCCCCTTTTGCTTACAGAACAATCTGGAGTTCACAAAAATTTCAATTGTGTAACACTCCAGAAAGCTAGTTTCAATTATTTGACTGAATTGCTTCTTTGCCTTCTTTGCCTGAAAAGAAACCTGATAGTCCAATTTAAACTCATTCATCACTTTACTGTATTAATTAAAGTCTGCTTGGGTATTGACAGGAGATTATGGCAGAGCGTGAATGGGGAAAAGGGCCCCACAAAGTTGGGCAAAATTAAGAAAGCAAGAATTACATAGAATTCAGCTATGTATTTTTAATGTTTAAATATAGATTGTAGGAAAATATGAGATAAATTTTTCACTCATTGATAGGAAGTGAAGAAAGATGGGATCTCTTTGAATTATTCTTCCCAGGATTCTTCTCATCTGGCTTTGTTGTTGTTGTTAGTTGCGAAGTCGTGTCCGACCCATCGCGACCCCATGCACAATGTTCCTCCAGGCCTT
>JANHFR010000644.1:104681-117828 GCA_032468015.1 Mimophis mahfalensis | reverse complement strand
GATGATGAGTGTGACCTCATCGAAACGTCGCCAAGGTACCCTCAACCTTACATGGGAAAAGACCCAAATACACCAAGGTTTATATACCTGCACCTGTGAAAATCTACGAAAACATATATATTTATGTATATATATCAGTTTTATTTGTATAACATAATTTTTAATCAAATTATTTTTTAAAAAAATATTGAGCTTTAACAGAAAGCTCACTCAGTTCGCTGTTACAGCGGTGATGGAAGTGACTACCTAAATACCTGAAATATTTGACCTGTGCAGTTGTTCTAAGGAATTAAACTTGTAGGCATTCCACAAGTTTGTATAAGACTTTCAAAGATAATAAATACACCTTAAATTCCTCACTGTGACATTGGGAATTAGCTCTATAACTCAAATGATTTAAATGGAGATAGAAATAGCCACATAGGTTATTGGATCTAATTACTTGCTGAAATTCAAATTAAAGCATTCCCACAGAGGGCTATCTAGTCTCCACTACTTGAATACATGCACTGAAAGAAAGTTCACCATAACTTTGAATAATTGGTTACACTGTGGAAGGAAGGTTAACCATCAAAATATAGATGAAGTTACTCTGGAAATATTTGTACTTGATAAATCCTTTCTAATGTAATTATTGCATCGTTTTCAAGATGCTTAAAAATTAACCATTCAAAATAATCGAGTATTTTCTATCAATTTCAATGATCCTGCTAAAGGGATTTCCCATGTAAAACGTAGTCTTTTCAAAATAGAGACTGACAAACACTGCTTTTCTGTCTTAAGCATTCTAATGGTTTATTCAACTGCTTTTTGTGATTACTTTCTTTTAAGCATATCTTTAAAAACTAAAATTGGAATTAAATTGAGGGGGACAAAATTAGTGTGGCAGAAAATTTAAAATAAGAAATCAATGTGTCACTCCTTAGTTATTTAAAGCCCCCCCCCCCATTTCTAGGCTAAATATATGCAAAACTTCTATTTAATAATAGTAACAACAACAACAACAACAACCCCATTTTATCAAGGTTCTTCTTAAAATGCATTGATCAGAATTGGAAATAATATTCTAGGTATGATCTATCCAAAGCAGAATAGATAAAGTAATAATTTCTGTGCATCCTAGTACTATACTTAACATAGGTCTGTGTATTTTTTAAACTAGCATCACATTGTTGGCTTGATTTCACCTTTTAATCCACCAGAGACTCAGAGATCCTTTTGGCATATACTGCTGCCCAGTATGATTCTCTCCCGCTTGATTTTTCCTATCTAGTATAGGATGCTGCATTTGCCCTGTTGAAATCTGTGTTGTTGTTTTCCATTCATTCATTCATATATTTATCGTATCATAAATGGACAATATATAGCAATATATATTAATATTAAGGTTCTGGTTATGATCTTTAAAGCGCTCCATGGTTTAGGCCCGTATCTACAAGAACACCTTCTGCCGCCAATAGCCTCACACTGTCCAGTACGCTCCCACAGAGTGTGCCTCCTCAGGGTGCTGTCAGCCAGACAATATCGGCTGGCGACCCCCAGGGGGAGAGCCTTCTCTGTGGGAGCACCCACCCTCTGGAATGAATTACCCCTGGGGATCCAGATTATCCCTGATTTGAGATCCTTCTGCTGCGCTCTTAAGACATGGTTTTTCGAACAAGCTGGTCTGGCCTGACATGCTAATTTTAATGGGGTTATTAATTTAAATTTTAAATTTTGTTAATTGTCATTTATCAAATTTCTATTTAATTTATTTTTAACATTTTTATTGTATGGTTTTTAGAGTGTAAGCCGCCCTGAGTCCTACAGGAGAAGGGCGGCATATAAATTGGGCAAAACAAACAAACAAACAAACAATAAAATATAACTTTATATATATAAATATAAATACATAAATATTCTGTCCCTTTATCCAACTGGTTAAGATCCTCCTGAATTTTGATTCAGTTTTTTAGAAATGGAAATTATTTATTATTTGCTTTCAGGGAACAGAGTATTACATAGGGCAGGGGCTGCCACAGAAAAGGAACACTTCCTAGCTCTCATCAGATGGCAATATTTAAGGGACAAGGCTAGGAGCATGATCTGGTCGGGTTGGTAGATGTCCTTAGTGAAAGCACGCATACCTGTCAAGTTGCAAAAGGTAAAATATGGGAAAGGCGTGCCCCCCCGTGCGTGCCCCCCTGCCACGGGTGCCCCGCCCCCCACGCGCATGCGTGCACCAGAGACATAGCCAAGTGTTCGGCAGCCTGTGGCGGCCTCCCAGGTAGCTCTTCCGCTGCAGCCCAGGTGATTGGGGGTGGGGCCCAAACTGCCCACCCTCCAATCAGCGGGAGATGCACCTGGGAGGCTGCCACAGGCTGCAAACACTGGTGGCTTCACCCAATGCCCCACTCCCTCCTCGCCCGATGCCCCGCGCTCCACTGTTCAGCTGGGCTTCGGGAATCCTCCCGCCCCGGAGGATTCCCCAAAGCCCAGGTGAATGGCGGTGGGGCGCAGGGCGTCACAGGGATTCCCTCCGTGGCCCGGATGGCTGTCGGGGAATCTCCTCCCAACAGCCCACCCCACTCGGCCTTGGAATAGTGCGTGTGTACACACGCATGCGTGCATGCAGGGTGAGCCATAGAAAATACAGGAAATTTTTTTAAAATACGGGACAGGACCAGGAAAGAGAGGAAAAAACGGGAGTTTCCGGCCAATCCGGGAAACTTGACAGCTATGTGAAAGGCAGTTCAGCAGATAACCTGGAACCTGGTCCTGTGCCATAAATGGCTTTAAAGGTAATGACCATCACCTTGAATTGCACCCAGAAAGAAACTGAAAATCAGTTCAGCTTGCTCAACAAAAGTATTACATGGGCAAACCTAGGGCCCCCCTTTACTGTGTGTGTTGCTGTATTCTGGACCAGCTGAAGTTTCTGGACAGTTTGAAGGGCAGCCCTATGTAGAATTCATTACAATAATCCAAACAGCAAGTGACCAAAGCATGAGTGACTGTGTGCTCCAATCAAAGAAATTATCATGGGTTTATACAGCTTGATACAGCAATTTCTATTATTTAAAAAAGCAAAAAATTCAGTTGGGTAAAGAAGTATGGCTTTCAGATGGTCACAAGTAAATAACGTGATACCAAATCATCTGCTACCCATGCAGGTAGTCCTTGTTTAACAATGGTAATCAGGACCGGCAACTCAGTTGCTAAGTAAGTATGCTTGTTGTAAAGCACAGTATCACATGACAGTGCCAATTTGCAACAGCAGCTCTAGCAGTTCCAGTGGCTGTTATTAGGTGATTCCCTGGGATTGACTCTGCTTGTTGGATGCTGGCAGTGAAGGTTGCAAATGATGATCTAACTGCAGGATGCTGCGAAGTCATAACCACAAGCCAGTTTAGCCTGCCTAGAGCTGTAATCCAGTACTCCCTCAGCAGAAAATAAGTTTAACTGATCTCAGTGATGTTCACATTTGACTGCATGTGAAAGTTGTTTTTTTATGATTTGTTCATGCCTTTGTAATTTATGCAAATATTAAAGAACTCTCATTCAAAATTTAAATTGAAGTCTGAGTAATATTTTATAGAAAATCAATAGAACAGGTGTGCTTACTGCCAAATTCAGGAACAATTACTGAATGCATTTTCATACTTACAGTATTTCTATCTATCTTACATACACATTGTAAAACATTAAAGTTACTCAATGAAAATAGACAGGGAACTCTTTTTGCACTCACTCCTATTCAGTAAAGTTTGAATCTGTTTTTTATTTGTTTCTGGAAAGACTTGAGGTCTGAGAACAAAGCTACTAACAGGAAACATATGGAAAAGTTCTACAATAAGTGAACAACCGACTTCAACTCCAAATGCCACGTATCACATTCCAGTGTCTCAACCAATCTAGGAAAAAGCTTGTAGCACTTATTTTATAAATTCAATCAGTTGCTAAATGAACTTTAAAAAGTTAGCAAATATAAACAAGGGAAAGAATAAACAGATTGTTAACCAACGTTGCTAATTAGCTTGTTCAGATATTAAATGAACTATGTGGCTAATTATTTCATAAAGCTACCTCAACAGCATATGCTGCCAGGAAAGAAACTTGCTGTAGTTTGTTTATAAAAATGAGGATATTTTAGTACAGATGTAAGTTAAGAGTTATTAACCAAAAAATTGCTAGGAGTCATCAAAAAACAAGATACTATTCCCTAGACCTTATCTGACACATTAATACAGAATGCAAGTTTTAGAACACTTCAATAGCACGTATAGAGCTTGTGTGTAAATATAACAACCTCTGATTTAGCATTGCAAATGTTCAGCATTAAAAATTAGGTCACAAATATTGGTTTGCCTCACCCCCAGCCAATTTTGTATTCACTGTCCTTATGAAGAACCGTATTATACTTTTATTTTTGAGTGTATCCCATTGTCTAAGAATGTTCAGAATCCTCAGTAGCCAAGAGGAATAGTGGGAACAAATTATTGTTTTCTTTTCTTCCTGTAAGGACTCTGTTAGAAAAGTTCTGGTTTTCTTAATTTCAGGGGGGGAAATAATTTTATTAGAATTCTCTCAAAAATAAAAGTGATAAAAACTTCCAGCATGGACAGAAGGGGTGACTACATTAATAAAGTTCCAGAAAAAGGTGCATAGTTAATGAAGAATCTCAATCATCATTAAAAAAAATACTGGTAGCAAAGCAGTTGTGAAATATTGGGAACACATACAAAAATAAAGTATTTGTTCCTGATGTAGCTGATTTTTGTCAAATAGGATAATCCAGAGGTTTTAATTATTTTCTCCATGAATATAACATGAAAAATGTTTATTTCAATTAAAATGAATGAACTTAATTAGCAAAGAACTTAATGCATTTATTTAAAAAATAGTGAATTAAAAAAACTTTTCAAATTATTTTGTTTGGAAGAAAGAAAAATAAGCTGCTGATTGTAACCTTTAATTTATAAAAATGTGATTAAATGCTTGATGTTTCAATTCACTTTTACTCAAATGTGCTGAATTATTGTTTTGTACTTTCTTACTGTTTACCATATGCAGGAATGCCAAGAGTCATAACAAAATTGGCTCCTTTATCTAAGCAGGAAAAAAGGTCCACATTTGTTTTTCTATTTTGCAGCCTTACTACAATTATGACTCTAAGAACACCACTCTGCAGCAGCTCAGATTGTAACAAATGCAAAACTAAATCTGCTATGTGTGCCTCCCTGCTTTTTCTGCAGTTAGCTTCTGGGCCCAGTTTATATTAATGGCATTCATCTTCCTTCCTAACAGAAGAATTCACACAAATGTTCTTTAGGTTTGCCTCCCATGGCTAAATTATTCTAGGAATATTCATCAACAAACAACAAATCATTCAGAGCTGAATGAATGCCAAGTTTCACATTATCTCTCCTTTTGTGGCTGTTTGCTTGCCTTTTATATCCTATTCTGCTTATATTCAGGGAGATGCTAAACCGTTTGTTTTTTAAATATTCTGAGTTCAAGCCATCCATTTTGACTGTTTTAGGCATGGAAGAAAACTTGGCTCTTTAGAAGGCATTGTTTTCAGAATTCTAACTGTCTGAGACAGTGCAACTGGTCTTCCTTTGCAACACGTGATTGGATTTTCCCTGCAAAACCTTTTCCAGCCTAGAAGTTCAGTATAACTCATTTCCCTACTGCTTCTGGTTTAGATTCGAGTACAAGTAGAAGAAAGAAGTAATTAAGCAAATGGTAGATAGAAGGCGACTGCTTGCAGTGGCATAATTGTCAATCTGCCTCAAAAGCTACTCTTAAAACATTTCACTTAGACCAAGGGTGTCAAACTCACATCGTCACAGCGTGTCACGTGACATATCTGGCCTTTTTTTGCCTCTTCACTAAACTGGGCATGGCCAGTATGTGATGCATCTGGTCTGCAGGTTGAAAGTTTGACAGCCCTGACTTAGATGGATAAGTTATATGATGTTTGTGCTTTGTTTTATTCTACAGAAGGCTCATTCAATAGTGTTTGCATTCATACATACAGTGGACTCGCAGTTCGTCAATGCTTCTGTTCATGACTGATTCAGGTTCCGACCAAAAATTCCACCCGAGTTTTGAATTGATTCCCGACTCAAAACCCGGATGGTGAACAAACATGGCACAGAAAGATTCCTTTCTGCACCTATTTCCCCTTCCATGCATGCGCAGAATTGTCTGCGCATGTGCAGACAGTGTCACTTCAGAACGTGACCAAATCTGTTTGGGACTAGATTGCGGTCATGAACTGAGGCTTTACTGTAGTAGTTTATTTGGTACACAATCATTGCTAAAGCAACTGCTGTTATCTAAATGTAAACAAATAATACAAAAAAGCAATTAATAGAAAGCTGATTTGTGGAACATTTTATGTGTATTCTGTGCAGGCTCTGAAATGTTTGCTTATATCTGTAGCCAGTAAGTGTTACTATGCGTAAACAAAATAATTAGGAAAGAACTAGTTACTTTTGTATGGCTTGCAACTGAAAGTCAGGTGTTTGTGGATGGAATCATCAAAAACTAGCAGGTTAAAATATTGTGGGATTTTCCAATGCAAACTGAAAAAATCTTGGCTTATAACACACCAAATTTAACTGTGGTCGAATAGAAGAAAAATGGATAATTCATTTGGCAATATCAGGAAGATAGTAGAACAGAAAATTGGAGAAGTATTAAGATCTGAAAATTGAAGTTGAAAGATTATGGCATAAACCAGTCATGGTGATCCTTGAAGTTACTAGCACATGGGTTACCATACAAAAAAATGTTGGCAGCATTTAGAAAATCTGTGCATTGACAAAATTCCCATCTATCAATTACAACTCCCACCCACTTGGATCCACACAGCTTGGATAGTACTTCTTGAACACCATCCTGCAGCAAGAGCGTTAACACCGTCAACAATAACATCCTTCTATCCCAGATTTTTGGGAAGGGCTCAATAGGTGGCTAAAAAAAAGCCAAATCCAGTCTATATAATAGTAATGATGACTGTGGAAAAAGATAATTTAGGAATGTATTGTCACTGTACATATATACCCAGTATACATATATGAGATTCATAGACACCCAAAGACCAGATCCAACACCCCCACACATAACAATCTCCAAAAACACCCTGCCCACCAAATTCCCCCATAAAACACAAACATTTGCGTAACAGACTAAGTAATACTGTCCAACAGCCCACTAATATAACTAAGACAAAAAAGCAAATAGTACCAAAAATAATAGGTTCCTTGGTACAACTGGAACAGCTTACATCCTTTGACAATGATATTAATATTATTAAGCAACATCTGCCTATCCCAGATAGATA
This sequence comes from Mimophis mahfalensis, assembly GCA_032468015.1. NCBI lineage: Eukaryota > Metazoa > Chordata > Lepidosauria > Squamata > Mimophis > Mimophis mahfalensis. Next base: position 110,495 of record JANHFR010000644.1, on the reverse strand, counting down.
AACATGCCAAAGCCACTTTAAATATCTGGCTGACTGTGTGATCAACCATAATTTTTAATTTGGTGAAATGGTTTTCTGTTGTTTCCTAACAGGAAACAATATTTCTATATTATTTTTAATATTTTAGTAAGTATAGTAAAAACCATGCTGGCTAATTTTTGGGAAATCAGCTCATATATGTTAATTGAGGTATAGTATTGTCCTATCTACTTTCACAGTTCTGGGGTTAAACAGTAGCAGTTTCCTATGACCTGAACATTTGAAATATTTCAAGTTTTATTTCAAATGTAGGTAACTTGAAATATTTCATCTGTGTATTTGATCTGCGTGGTTGTTTTGTTCCATTCTTGAAACGAATACATGGTTTTATTCATACCCTTACATTATAATCTGCCTGTTCTTTCTCTTCCTAAAAGATGATTTGCTAGTATGCTTAGAAAGCAAACCATATATTTGTACAGCAGATATGTTTCTCATGACACTCAACCAATTACTTTGTAAAAGAACTAAGATCACTAATCTGGATAAACTGCTAGGAGGAAAAACTAATCATTTATGGAAATAATTATGGTAGTGATAGGGACCTGATTGAATTATGAAAAAAAGATGGCAACTGGAGGCATAAAAAGAGTAGCTCTTCTCCTTTGGTTGCTGTCTTTTATGCATTCCATTTGTTTTCAACACTTATTAGTCATTATACACAGAATGTATAGTCAATTACTCTACACAGAATCCACACTTACTGTAAAAGCAATAATTCGTTACATGGAGCTGAAACTAAATAAGATGTTGCCAAATTTTAAAATGTGTCATATATTAAGCTTATAACACACCAGATTAAACTGCACTAAAAGCTGTTAAGTTACTTAAAATCATACAGAAAGACACACAGTTTATTAAAATATCTGAATACATAAATAGGGATGGATAATGGCATGAAAGTAGAATCTGGGTAAGGCATTTCATAAATGGAAGGACTATCTGGGCATGACCTTGGAAAAAGGCCTCTGATGGGAACTTCATCATGGTTCATATAGAATACATAGAGACTCTGCACCATAAGCCACGAAGGCCTTTATATGTCAAAACATTCATTCATTATATGTCAAAACATATATTGTTTGGTCATGGTCGGTTTACTGTCTAGTAAATCAGGCATGACCAAACAATATTTAATTCAAACAATTGAACTGAAATTAAAGCAAAAGGGATCATAGTATCACAAAAGATTACAATGAATTAAATAATTGGCAGAAAATATAGACAGTACAAAGATGAGTTGAAAGAAGAAAAAAATATCCATGAAATTCATAGGACGAAGGGCTGGATGGACATATCAGTCTTCAACATGGACCTAAAAGATCTAACTGGAAACGGCTCCAATATTAAGGGAGGTAGAGACAAACTCCGAAAGGATTCTTCAAGTACAAACAGCAAGTTTCTATTAATGACTGTGTTTCTCCATTCCATGACTTGAAATAGATACAGCAGTATGACTAGTATTGGCTCCTAGTGATTTCCTTGAAACATTTAAGAATCTACTGGATGTCAAAAGTCACTGAGAACCGATCCTTATAGTGGATCTTCTTCACTTGCAGGAGGGGATTTATGACTTGAGATAAGTTTAAAATATATAACCATAGGGCCCATTCCTAATTAAATTAGGGTTAGCCTTAACGGTTAATAGTCTTTAATATCTTGGTTTCTTTTCAGAGGCAGCAAACATGTAAAACATTCTAGCAATTAAAGGGTGCAAAATCAATTGGACACAGACCAATTCGGGTAGGTGTACAAAACTCTACCTACATGGAGTTTTGTAATCAAATATCTAGAACAATATGAAGCCCCTCAAAGCTTTATGTGTGGACCCCAAAGCTGCTTCAAAAATTGCTGGTAAATTATAATGCAGTGAGACATAAAGATAATTTTTTAAAGATACATGGGAGAATATATAAGTAAATTTAAAGTTAAAGTTAATAACTTTTGTTTTCCACTTTCCCCATGAACCTCTTCTCCCAATTTTTGCAATATAGTTTCACAGGCCCCATGTGAAGATACTGTAGTAATGTAGATTTTGTTCCTCTTCAACACCACCATTCCATCTGCTCAGTGTCATCCAGAGGTCCTTTCCCAGGTGGCTAGCCGATTAATGAATTCTAGCTGTATCAGACTGTCCACTCAAAGATAAAACTGCCAAGATTCTGCTGTGGTATACAAAAATCTTCCAACATGAACTGTAATTAATACAGAGTACAAGCCAGAAGCCTAGTTATTGGGGAGTTTTTGTATATGTTTCAGATTGTTGCAGTTTGTTTCTCTTCAATATTGACAGAGTGCTCAATGAGGCATTTGTCGATGCATGTGCCTTAGCTTTTGTTTGCATCACAGTTGGTGTAAGAAAATTCTGGGTATATTTGGCAAATACAAAGACATTGCTTTCAGCAGAAGCTATGCTAGTTCTATTATATAAAGAAGTAAGTTCCCCCCTAATGAGCAATTTCTGTCTTACTTAACAGTGGCTGCAAAAGTACTCATTACTCTTCCTCCTTCCTTAATACCCTTCAGCCCCTAATTCCCCTTTTCTTTCAATCATCACATTTAGAAATCAGAATTTCGCTTTTTTCCCATTTTCAATTCACAGAAGATTTTGAGGCTCTTATAAAACTACTTATTGCTTTGTTCTCTGACCAGCTAGTTCTACCATCTTCACAATCCATTCTTTCATTGTGGATATTTCAGTATTTCTCCACCTTTGTCCAAATAATAACCTTGCTGCAGTTATCACATATAAAATCAGTTTCCTTAAGTAACTATCCATTAGTCCCAATAAAAAGAGTTCTGGTTTTATCTTGATATTACTATTCAAAAGTCTTTGTATCATAACGTGTACTGGTATGTCAACCCTGAAAGACAAAGAATCTGAAAAAATGTCTAGAATTTTGTTATTATATATTTTTATTGCAGCAAAAAATATTTATGCACAAAAATGGTAAGATATAATAACCTCATAGTGGAAGGATGTATAGAAAAATTGAGATGGCCAAATTAACTGTTTTAATAAAGAAAAGATGCTTTTTTCTTTTTTCCTTGATTCCACACTTCTCTTTCCCCCCTTTTCTTCGATTTCCCTATTACCTTTATTTTCATTTGTAATTTCTATTATTATAATTTCAATAAAATTATATAAATTATGCCACCTCCTTGAATAGTAGGTTATATTCCCAATTACTGTGGCTTTAGTTACTCAGTTGCATTACTGCAATGCATTCTTCATAGAGCTATCCTTGAAATAAGTTTTACTTAGTGTCTGAAAAGTGTACACAGAATTACACTGTCAATATATTTGATTATGTCAGCTGTTACTTGTGTTTCACAAAATAAGTTCATACACTCAGGACTCAGTTATGTTACAACTGATATGAAATAGAAAAAAATCATGCTCTTTTGTAAAAGCTATAAAACTCAACAACCAGAATGTTTGTTTGCTTGTTTTTAATCCCATTTATATGCCGCCCCTTCTCCGGAGACTCAGGGCGGCTTACAATCTATTAAGCACACATCAATGTGCTTAGCAATAGCCTTCATTCTTTGTATATGCCTGCTTATTAAGGCATTTTTACAAAGTCAGCTTATTGCCTGGTGAGATTCAAACATGCCTTAATTACAGGCTAGCTGACTGATAGGCTAAGTCCTAGCAGCCTGCTCCACCAAGGTCTCTGTTAAATATTTATCCATTTTAAAATACTAACATTAAATGTCCTTGAAAAAGATTGAATACTAATGTATTTTCCTTGGATTTTCATTGAGTAACGAATGAACATAAGAACCGGCACTGACAAGGAAACAAGCATAGTTTGATGGTCAATGCTAAAAATAATCTTCAGCCATCCCCTCAAGTGAAGGAAATTCCTACCACACCTCAAACCAAAAATTAGAGAAAGAGAGTTAAGCCACATAATTTCACCAGAGTAAAATTACACCCTTACTTGTATAATCTGTTTTGTTCAACAAGGAATACTTCATTCTCCTGAGCCTTTTGCAGCAAATTATACTTGCTGAAGTTCTTATATCTACAAGATAACACTTATACCTTGAGGGCATCACCATCTACAATCCCTGGTATATTCTTTGGCAGAAAACTAGCAAATTATTTTCAGGTAGGAAATTATTTGTTTTTAAAACTTCTGTGATAATGTGCCTTCTATTACTACATTTCAAATCCAAATTTTCTACTATTGTTATACAATGTTATTTTTAATAACATATACCTCTAAAAGCACCTACCTTATAATAAACATAAAATTTTTCTAATTTATGCATGAATTAAGAACAATATATATGGAGACTTCTTAAGATAAAAGATTTAAGATTATTATGCACAGGTTTGGGAGAAAACAGATTACTGGGCAACAGTAGAAGAAAACAATATTGCAAATTTCGTAAGAGTTAGTAGCTTCAATGGAATCCAATCTTCTCCTGTGCCAGCACTAATGTAGATCTGAATCTGCTGCCTAGCTGCTCCATTGTAGCACTATGAGGCTGCTATTTTTCCAGTTCTCAAGCCATTATTCCGGGAAGGCTGTCTATTGCTCAGCTGTTTCCAGAACAGACTTTGGAGAGAACAGGAATATATTTCAGAAGGTGAAGTATACAGGAACAGAGCTGCATGTGTTGATTCACTCATCTAATACAAGTTTCTGTTTGAGTTATGTAGATAACTATCTATTGAAAGCTATTAGCCTATTATTTAAGAGTCAACAACTTCATTTAGTGGCTTATACTCAGAATTAATGGTTCATATTCTTCAACCAATGTTGTAGTTTTCTGGTTCTTTTGGTAAAGCATTTCATTTTTTGAAAATCAGTTCAGTTCCTAAGCAGCAGATAGCAAATTAGAAGGAAAAATTATTTTAGACATAGTCAAAGCTGATAGCAAGAGCACATGTAGATAATGAAAATATGAGGAATAAGGAAACTGATTGGGACACCTGAAGTATGTGGTTGAATAGAATTTTAGCAGCAAATGCTGATAAATATATAGATATATATATCCTTATCCTCTTGCTTTAGATAAGTAAACATTTAATTTACCTCATTATGTGATTAAAATGAATTCAACAAACAAAAAAGATAGGTAGGAAGACAAGGAAAACAGTGCCAGGAAAAATATTTCCTATCTCTCAGGAGACATGAAATATGTATTCTAAACTTTTATAACAGAAAGCTTAGAGATTATTATGATTCACACATTTACCAACAATTTCATGGCACAGAATTTATTCAATAGAAGTGAATGCTTATAAGTGAATATATCTTTATCTCAATCAATTCCTAATTTATATTCTGCTTAGAACCTTCTGATCTTGTTTTTTTTTAAATTTGGACAGTTTCTTGAATACAAAATAAATCTATGTACTAATCTGAATTAGGCATAAATTACCTGTTAAGATTATTTTTCCATGTTTCTTGTGTTGATTTATCATCTAATACTAACATTGTCAGGCAACAAACTTATGCTTTATATATAAGCAAGCACTGATGCTATTGAAGTTAATTGCTCAATATCATAATTGCAAACTTTCAACGTATAAATATTGATCTTGACATTTACTCAATGCAACTGTTATATAATATTTAGTTATTTAACTATAGTTGCTGTTTTGGCCATCACTATGCATTCTCTCTTCCCAAATTTCCTGGAATCAATTAACAAATTTTTTACTCAGTTTCTGAGACTAACAAGTAATAATGTTTTTACTGTGATTCTGCTGCAGTACAGTAGTTCCTTTCAATTTATTTTATAGGATAATAATAA
>JANHFR010000644.1:94228-104671 GCA_032468015.1 Mimophis mahfalensis | reverse complement strand
CTTATTTTAAATGGAAGGACAGTTAAAGAAAATATAATTTCTCTTACTTCTGAATCTAAGGAACAATATCTAGGCTTTCCAGTGAGTCTTATACTTATGCTAAATAACTAATTTTTTTTTTAACAAAACATACATGACTAAACAACAGCTAACAACTAAATAGCCAGCTATAAACACCCCAATCAATAATTAAAAAGCCACACACAACCACGCACAATATAAATACCCACACACAGAATAGCCCAAAGCACACACTCTGCTACAGAGAAGTTCCCTGGGAATGGCCTCCAGATCAAGTTCAAAAGCTTGAAAGTCCGTCCCCCTGAACCAGAAAAACACCAAACAGTTTGGTGTTTTAAACCCAGCTCATTGGCGGGGCGGTTTTTCCGGCTCAGAGGATAGCGTGCATGCGCTATCTCCTGAGCCGCTTGCCCTACCAATGAGCTGAGTTTAAAACACCAAACCAGGTCAGTGTTTGAAAAGATCATGCATGCATGCATGGGGGTGTGATCAGGTGCATGCACATCAGGGGATTGCACATGCATGCATGGGGGCAGGGCATGCAAGAGCACACGCAACAGCTCACACATTCAATTTTGGCACGGGAGCTGAAAAAGGTTCATCATCACTCTCATATGTGCTTCTCTTGAGCCAGATTTCTCTACTTTTATAAATGTTTCTTCTTTTTACCTAGATTCATAATGTTACATTTCTCCTTGTTAAATGTCATTTTTTGTTTCAATTGACTCTCTCAACATTCTTTGTTTCAATTCACTGTCTTCTTTTAATCTTTTTCTCTCCTCTCAGGTATTACCCACATATCCTAGTTTTGTATTGTCTGCGTTGCTAAAAAGCAACAAGCCCAGGACAGAGGCCTATGGCATCCTACTTGAAATGTCTCTCAAGACAGATTTGGCACATTTATAAATGTTTAAGTTCCTTGAGCAAATTATGGATCCACCTATGTGTTTTTAAATCCATGTTTTGATAATAAGGATGCTATGAGAGACTTGCCTAAAAGCCTTGTTGAAGTCAGGACACTGACTGAACTTTCCCAATTATTTCTTTTTTCACATTTCCAAACTGGCCATCTGCTGCAAAGAGCAATTAACAAAGATTGTAACTGTCATAAAATGAGATCAAGTTAGTTTGGAGTAACTTCTTCAGCTTACATCCATGTTGGCTCCTGTTAACTAATCAATTCTTATTTAAGCGTCACAGACTCTAGTTTTCTGTCACCTGTTTACTTTCAATTTCTTTGCTGGACTCTGGCTTTGAGCCCTTGAATTTCCTTTATGCTTTATTTTCATTGACGAGATAAAGCTTTCTCCTAAATAAAAAGGCTTGCCTTATATTCCACAAACTGAACAATAGATAGACTCCGAATTACATTAAAAACGGTTTACAACTCTATATATTTCACTCAGTTATATATCATATTTATTATCTAAGAAGACAAATAATTTGTATTATCATTACATCCTTTATAAACTTGGTTAGAGAAGGGCTGAATTAATTTAATTTAGAAGGCCAGCAAGGTACAGAATTTCTTCTTTGACAAACAAGTTTCTATTGTCTTTTTTTATCATTTGTTAGCACCAGGTAAAGTCTGGACTATGTGTTTCTCTACAATGTTCAGTATTTTTTCATCTTATAATTTAAATAGATATAAAAATTAGTGCACAGAGTAATATTTTACATAAGATCTTTTAAACCATATATTAGAAGAAAAGTACATCCAATCAACTGCCTGATTTACTTAGGATTTTCCATATATCATTAGATTAGATTTGTACTAGAGATCTACTGAGATACAAAATATTGTAAATCTTTACTCCCGTCATCCAGATTTTTTTCCAGATTATATATGATAGTCTGACAAGAAGTGCTTTTATAAATCTTTACTATAGTTAGAACAATAAACTAATCTAACTTACTCAATACGGTTTCCATAGCAGATACTGATGTCTTACAGAAAATTCCTCAGCTACCAGTCTTGGATGCCTTAGACATGTCCTCCTTCACCAATGATTTCAATAATGTAATCTTGCAGATGAACTTAAGCAAAGCAACAGCGCAGGATATAATTTCATTCCTGCTGAGATCTACAAATCCCTAGACCCAAAGGTTTTATAAAAATTCTACAACATCCTGGAAATCACTTGATCCACATAGGAGATGCTTAATGATGTCTGTGTTACCCTAATTGTGGCTCCCTATAAAATATAAGGGAAGCAAATTAGTCTACAGTTAGGGAGGACTTACCCCAGTTGATCAAATTATTAAAAGTGATAGCAGGAAGTTTCTAGTGTTAGATCTTCAAAGTTCTGTTAATGTAGCCTTATAAAAAAAGTAGAATTAGTTCTTGTAGTTATATTTCCTGTCTGGCTTACCTGGGAGGGCTGACATGATGTGCTGGAGACTGGGCTTTCAAGACTGGGCTGCAGAGCCACCACCAGGTCCAGAGATGAACTACACAACAGTGTTTGCCTTTGAAGTCAGAGGTTTGCCTCATTATAGTTTAAAACTTCAGCCATTTTTCACAGCAGGGAAATTTCAATGGAATCATATTAATCAATGTCTTAGTAAGCTAACACCAATGTTTATAATATGAAAAATAACAATTTATGCTATTAGTTTGAACACCCATATTGGATAATTTCAACTGAAGGAAGAGATTAAAATAGACAATGGGAAAATGTATGTACAGAGGCCTAAAATAAGTTAAATATGTATGCCTTATCCTTCACATGCCACCAAGCACTAACAAATCTTTTTAATGCTACATTGCTTAGCTAAGTCTACTGGATGTTGTACTCATTCAAGCTTAGTGCAAACAGAAAAAGAATTTTAATTCCAAGCTTAGGATCACTTTAAACCTTAAATATGTAGAAGTGTTAGCTCCTAGACAAAGTAAAGAAAACATTGTTCTGTTAACTGTATAATACCAATATTTCCTTTGTTATCAACTTTTTAATGCTAATGTATTTAACCTTGTTTTCTTCTTTCTGCAGGATACACATGAAGAAAATGAATGTGGCAAAACCAAGTCAAGTGTTAACTATTTTCCTTCTTTTTGAAATGTCAGTATTTGGTCAATATGAGAGTGATGATTTTGAGGATGAATATGAACATGAGGTGGATAGTGAATATCCATCTATTTTTCATCAAGTTCCTCATGTGGAATATAACATTCCATATTACACGGTACGTGCTGAGTGTGCCCAAGAATGCTTCTGTTCACCTACTGTCCCAACAACTATGTACTGTGATCATCGCAAGCTTCTGACCATACCAAAAATTCCGGCTCACATCCAGCAACTCTATCTGCAGTATAATGAGATTGAAGCTGTGCCTCTGGAATCCTTTGTGAATGCTACATCTCTGAAAGAAATTAATCTCAGCCACAACAAAATCAAGTCTCATAAGATTGACAATGGTGTATTTGGCAAACTTGAAAACCTCATTCAACTTCATTTAGAATATAACCAGTTAGAAGAAATGCCATTCCCATTACCTGGAAGCTTAGAAAGGTTGATCCTTGGTTTCAATCAAATTTCCAAGTCACACGGTAAAGCCTTGGAAGGGCTAACTCATTTAACAATGCTTGACCTCTGTAACAATTATCTTGAGGATTCCCAGCTCAAAAGAATAGACTTTTCAAGAATGAGGAACCTAATGCAGATTAACCTTTGTAACAACAAGCTACAGTCTATGCCTCTAGATCTACCACCTTCAGTGATGTATCTTTCACTTGAAAATAATTCAGTTTCTTCCATTCCAGATAATTACTTCCACAACCTTCCAAATCTTACTGCTTTAAGAATGTCACACAATAATCTCGAAGAAATTCCTTATAATGCTTTTATGTTCTCTAATCTTCTGGAACTTAATCTTGGGCATAACAGATTGAAGCACGTTTTCTATATTCCAAGAAGCCTACAACATTTATACTTAGAAGATAATGAACTAGAAGGTCAGTTTAATTGCTTTTATAAAACTAGTTTTTTTTTTACATTTACTTTTACTTGGTATATTAAATTACATTGTAATATATGTATACATGAATTAGCTTTCCAAAGGTTCTTATGCTAAAATTCATGTGGTACTAAATTAGCTAGCAATTATATGGAATTTTAGATATAGGAAGAAATATCTTGCAAGAACCTATTTACTTTAATGAACATTGTTTTTGTCTTTTTACAGTCCTGAATGTTACTTTAATGTGTCCTACTATTGATCCACTGAACTTCAAACATTTAACGTACATACGAGTGGACCAAAACAAGCTTACAGCTCCAATCAGCACCTATGCATTCTTTTGCTTTCCACATGTGCGGAGCATTTATTATGGAGAACAAAAACTTAGCAAAGATCAGCAAACACAGCTGAGAACACCTGTGTTCCGAAGATTTCTAACTCCAGAAGAATATGATGAAGCAGAAGATTTTCATGAAGAACAAGAGGAAAGCCATGATTCCAGAGGAAGTGACAATGACAACTACCTTGATCCTTACTACTATTAACAATTTTAAGAGGTAGCAAACAAAAAAAAATAAAATTAATACCAAGTATAAATGAAAACAGAAACTGGAAAACGCAGTAAACCACCTGAAGCCAATCAATATATCTTGTAGCATATAGAATATTTTTATGTAGAAAATCTCATGAATTTCATAGCCATGAAATCAGTATTTCTTAAATGTTCAAACTATTAATAGCAGACGATGAAAACATTTTAAATGTCACAGAAGAGAACAGAATACTTTATTGGCCAAGTGTGACTGGACACACAAAGAATTTGTATTTGGTGCATATGCAACAAAGATACGTGTACATAAGAAGCAAAAATTAAATTAAATTAAAAAAACAATCATCAAGATTCACAAGAATCATAAGATAGAAACATTCAGATGAATAAAACAAATGCCATAACCATGTCATTTGTATAATGTTGGTATGGTAATGACAATCTCTAAATCCTGATATATTTGAAACTGCAGTATGACACACTAGTTATCTGACATCTTATTTTTAGTTTGAATAAATTTTCTAAGAGCAGTTACAGTTTATTCAGAATCCTTATTAGGCTTGCAGCAAAACCATTACACTAGTAGATTTAAAAATCTCTTGGTATTTCAGTTAACATTTAACAATGGTTAAATGGTCAAGCATTTAACCATTTTATGGTTTATGCATGTAGGGGTGTGTGCGTCTGTATATAATATTAACATTCATGAAAAATTCATGTTTTGCCCAAATTCACTTCATAAATATGAAATTATTCATTGAGCTATCTATTGATTCAGAAGAATAAGTTGAAGTTAATACTGTACTCAAGTGAAACAAATGGCTAGTAGGTAATAGTTCACTTATAATCATAATTTGAATCCAAAGATTATTAATTATAATATGTATAATAGAAAGATCAGCAATCGTTTCAGTTGAAAATAAAATGAATGCTGACTAAAATCTTAAGATATCATCAAATTTCACATAATCTTACTAACTTTATTGCTGAGATCTTTGCTATCTCTCTGCTGCATAACATTTCAGGAGATTTTGGGTTACATAAAATCATTGTTGATATCATGAATACTTTACCCTGGGCCCAAACTCTTGCTACAAAGTACATTTCAAGTACATTTAATGAGTAACAAACTTAACATTTCTTACAGAATATAAAATGTTACCTAGGATGCAATGTCAATAAAAGGAGAATATTTGTAGCTCAGAGTTGATGCAATCTACATCAATGAAACTAAATAAGAACATACAGACACATATTGCAACACAGGAAAAATCAACAGACTTGGCTTATATTCACTTCATCAACAATAAAACGTGTTATTTTAAAAAATACACAATATTTTTAATCAGTATTCACATTTATTTTGCTTTTATACATGGATTTTAATCCAATAGTTAACAATAAATATTTAAATATATAATGTGTTTATAAAAGTATAAGATGTTACAAATAAATTATGATATGACTGAAATACATAGGGGTTTTTTTGCCAGCAAAATACTTTGCCTCTGTATTAAATGCTAAAACACATTGTAAGCCACCCTGAGTCTTCAGAGAAGGGCGGGATATAAATGGGATTAAAAAAAAAAAAAAGGGTTACCGATAGACAGTGATGCACCAAAGAGATAGAATTTCATTTCGATAAACTTTCTTTTTCTTTTCTAAATACCAAACATCATGTTGTATTCTTCACTTGAAATACCATATTAATTATAAAAATGACTAACATTTAACAGATATTCTGTATTCTTAAAGATTATATATAATATACAGGGATAAATAACCAGTTTCTTCTATATTTATTGTTCTATAAAGCTATGAATTAAAAACTAAATGTATCATCTTTTTGGGAGCATTTCAGAAGACCAACAGCAAAAGATATTTTAGAAAAATTGGATTACGTAGTTTTATTCCTATTTTCCCCTTCTGTTCAATCATGTCTGATTTTTAGAGACTGCCTGAACAAGTCCCTGCAGTTTTCTTGGCAAGGCTTTTTCAGAAATTATTTGCCTCCGTCCAAAGGCTAAAAATGACTGTCCGAGTCACCCTGCTGGCTTTGTGCCTAAATCAGGGCTAGAACTCATGGTCTCTGTGTTTCTAGTCTGATGTATTAACCTCTACAGCAAACTGGCTTTTACTTATAGAGATATTATATACAATATTGAATCATCTAATTAACTACCTTTAATTGATAATACATGTCATAATTGGTGGATTTTCAGTTAAGTGAAAATGCTAGCAATAGATTTTAGTAACTACATTTGTGTTGCTTTAACAGCTTGGCTAAACTAGCTACTATATTTTTGGTAGCATCTTGGTTATAAAGATATAGCCATTTTTGTTTTAAACAATATGTATGAGATATATCATGTACGCTAATAAATCAACACTTCAAATGTTTTTCACCCTGCATGTAATTTTCAAGATAAAGCCATTTTTATACTTTATCACTGATTTTTAATGTTTTGTCATTTCTATCCTAGCAGTTACCAAAAGGGAAAAAAAAAACCTTTCTTATTCCATAGTAAGTGTTAACTTTATTAAAAGTAACAAATAATATTTCCAGAAAATAGTATATCATATTAGCTGATAATCTTTAATGTCATCTATTGCATTTCTTACCAACTAAACCAAATGCGGGCCATTATCTCTTATATTCCACAATCTACATATTCCCCAACACGAGAATAGAAAACTGAACATATGATAATTCATTTCCACTAAATGAAAACCTCTGCCAAGACTGAACCGCTTTGCTTCTTACAAACTTTAATGCTTTTCAACTTGCCAATGAACTGGAGGAAGGGAAGGGGGAAATAGAATGCTGAAAATGTGTGCATGGACCGTGAGAGCCTGGTAACCATCTAGGTCAGGGATCTCTAACCATGGCAACTTTGAGCCTAGTGGACTTCAACTTCCAGAATTCCCCAGCCAGATTTGCCAAGGTTGGAGACCCCTGATCTACGTCACCACTCCAGGTGCTTGAGAAAGAGTTCCCATTAAAAAAGGACATCCCATAATTGGACAATGTGGTCACCCAGGGAGAGAAAGGAAAGTTGTTGTTTATCTAAGTAAACATTTGCGCACGAAAACCAGAACTGGTTTTGATTCTTCAGTAGCAAAATGGTGTATCCAATAAAGTTTTACTTTTGGGAATACAAAGCTCCCAAGAATGTTTCCTTATTTTGGGTTTACTAGTCAGACAGTTGATGTAGATTATTATCATTCTACATGTACAGCTCATGATGATTCCTGTGTTAGAGCCATTATTCCATGTACAGTATATTTGAACAGTTGAACCAAAATTTTAGTTTTCAGAAAAAAATTCTATTGCACATAGCAGTATTTCCCATGTATAAAAAGGCAGTATTTTCATAAATAAGTTATGTTGAAGTAATCCCAACAAAGTTTAGATATTTTCTAAATAATATTTCAAAGTTGCAACTGCACAAATTCTTCTATTCATTTGTCCTTTGAATGTACAGTATGGTGAAAAATCAAAGAAAATGCATATTCCCTTGAAAACAATAACTGATTCCTTAATAGTTTAGGTAGTTGGTAGCAGATTGGTACCATGGTAGCAAACAAAGAAAAACTAACCAACAACACTAGGAGGCTAACATAAATAACCAAACCATATTCATGTAAATATGATTCAAACCCAGCACCTTCCAATTTTCAACTGAGCACAATTTATCAATTTTCATAGTAACATTGATAAATCAGTCTTCTAGAATTTTTATATTTATTTATTAAAATACTATGCCACCCATTTCATTGATGCAGCAACTTAGAATGAAGTGTATAACACAGATAGGGCCTCTGAATAAAAGAAGTTATTGAAGCCTCCCTAACAACTTTGAGAATAGAGCATTAAATTTGCCAGTATCGACACCCTACCACAGTGATGGTGAACCTATTGCACGCGTGCCCAAAGTGGCACACGGAGCCATGTCGCCTGGCACGCAAACTCTTGCTTCCCCCGCTCCCAAGTGTGACCCCCACATGCATGTGCTATCCCCTCTTCCCCGAACCATGTGTGCGCAAGCAATCCCCAGAGCCAGAAAAGTGCATGCGCGCCAATCAGCTGAGTTTAAAATACTTAACAGTTAGGTGTTTTAAACTCAGATGATTGGGGTGCAAGCGCTTTTCCAGCTCTGGGGATCACACGCGCTATCCCTGCTCCCCCAAGCTCTGGGGATAGCATGCTATCCACTCCCTTTTCCAGGTCTGGGGATAGCGCATGCGATCCCCAGCGCTGGAAAAGCACTTGCACCCCAATCATCTGATTTTAAAACACCGAACTATTCTGATTGGCGGGCAAATACTTTTGCTGCTCAGGGGATAGCGCACGCTATCCCCCCCCACACACACACACACATGCAAGCATTTTTCAGGCTCTGGGGATCTCACGTGCTATCCCCACTCCCCCTGCGCCCATGCAAGCGCTTTTCCAGCTCTAGGGATCGCATGCACTATCCCCTCTTCCCCCCATGTGTGTGTATGGGGACAGGAGATAGCACACGCAATCCCCAGAGCCAGAAAAGTGCTTGCACACGTGGGAGGGAGAGGAGAGAGCGTGTGCTATCCCCTGAGCTGGAAAATTGCTTGCCCGCCAATCAGATGAGTTTAAAACACCAAACAGGGTCGGTGTTTGAAACTATTGTGTGCGCATGCGCGGGCTGGAGGGGTTGGTTGCACGCATGGGGGTGGGGCATACAAGAGCGTGTACGACAGCGCGCATGCATTTTGAGCACAGGAGCCGAAAAAGATTCGCCATCGCTGCCCTACCATGTGAGATGGAGAGTATGTTAGAAAAATATAACATCAAAATGTCTATTTGCAGAGACTCCCAGTCTCTGCAAATAGTAGGAAGACTATTCCTACTACAAAACAGTAGGAAGCTTGGGAATTGCAGTATCATCCTACCTCTTTGTGTGACCTCCAACAGATCTTTCTTTAACAAAGACTGAGTGAAGAGGCTGCAACTGGACAAATCTCAAAGAATGAACTAGACCAGGGACTCACAGTAAAACACTTGTTTGATTATCCACATCGGGGTCTCCCAGCTCCCAGAATTCCCTAGCTGGGACACCTGATGTAGATGGATGAAAGAAGTGTTCTACTCTGAGCCTCTGATCTTTGTTTGTTTATACTGGAATAGTATGAACAGCCTAGTCACTGGGAATCAGCAAAGCCTTTCTGGGATACTTCTTTAAGCAGTGAATAAAAGAACAAAAGAAAGCCAGAGAATGGAATGAGATTGTCAGAATGCAATTGGAATTGTTTTTCTTCCCCCAACCAGCAATTTAAGGTGCTGTTATTACTTATAAAGCCCTACATGGCACAAGACTGGGTAATTTGCAGGAGGAGCCTTCCCAATGACATTACCCAGTCCCATTCACTATACTGGATATTTTGGATCCCTTCCCTGAAAAAAATGCCCTTTCTATGTCCTGTGAAATAATCCACCTACTTCTCTTCCAATGTTTGGCTGGCCCTGATCCTACTGGCCTTCAGAAATGGTTTATTAACCTGAATAGGTTAATCCCCTAACTGCTGGGACTGAAATAAGAGTTCCTATTGAAAAACAGGTAAGAACATGTTCGTCTGAGTTTTCATTCAAACTTTTTCATGTTTTCTTGGCTGTTGTAAGTCAGCCAAAGCAGCAAAAAAAAACAAAGCAGTGTACAACCCAGGCAGCCAAATACATACTTTAAATAAACAAATAAACAAAACTGCTTACAAACTGCCTCAATCTGTGCACTGAGAGTGACTCAAGTGTAAAATTAAGTTTCCTTGCATGGAGTGCAAGCTCCTGAGTGAAGAGTTGCTTATTAACTCATTCCTTAAGAAAACATACTGATTATAGGCATTCTCAAAATAACTGGCCCTAAGCCAAGAGTGCATCA
>JANHFR010000644.1:45960-59536 GCA_032468015.1 Mimophis mahfalensis | reverse complement strand
CCTGCACGGCATAGCTCATAACTTCATTGCGCTACGCAAGCCCCTTTGCCGCGGCAAGGCAGCGATCCATAAAGGGGTGGTATTACTTAAGGAGGCATTACCCCTCCACACCACCACCAGTTAGTAATATGGTTGAGTGAATCTGGCTTCCCCATTGACTGTGCTTGCCACAGAGTCACAAAAGGAGATCACATGATTCTAGGACACTGCAACCATTGTTGTTTGTAATTGTAAATATATATGAAAAAGGATGTAGCTGGGTGTGTAGGTTCTGTATACACTCCGAAATGGCTTGACCAATTTCAACAAACTTGGTACACAGATAACTTACCCTCCGAGAACAAACACTGTGGGGGTGAGACAGCCCTAGCACCCTTTGGGGGGGGTCTGTGTCTCCTAAAAATAGTGCTGTGCTGGTGGCGTCACAAGGGTGCTCCTTCTGACGTGTGACGCTGCACGAGGGACCAGCATTGGGACCATAGAGCTACAGGCCTATAGAGCTACTCCAGGCAAACCTGGGTTATCGGCTAGTTATAAATATGAGCCAGTTGCCAAGCATTTTGAATTTTGGTCATGTGACATGGGGATGCTGCAACAGTCGTTAAGTGTGAAAAATGTCATAAGTTCCTTTTTCAGTGCCATTGTAAATTTGAATGGTCACTAAATGACCTCCTGTAAGTGGAGCACTACCTCTATAGGATTTCATTTTTAAAAAATGCTTTGTCTTTTATTTTTTTAAAACCTCTCTAGAACGTCTGAACTTTTACTTGTACAATGGTTTTTAGATGTTCCTTAACTCAAAAATCAACATAATAAAATATGACCCTTCCAAATATTGCCACAACCTTAAAAAACTAGATGAAGAACCTAGAGATGCTGTTCCCATTTCGCAGCTCACTTGGCATCTGCAGGAAGCTGACAGTATCATGAGCAAGAAACGGCAAGGGCAATTCCATGAAGCTAAGAAGCCACCGAAAAAGAAAAAGAAAATACAGAACAGTGACAGCCCAGGCAAAGTCGAATCAAACCCAGCAAATGTTGTCCCTGCAAAACTAATTCAGAACTGCCCGTCTAACTCCCGGAAGCAACCTAATCAGCACTCTTTGGGTCCAAAGCTTAAAGCTGGAACCGTGTGTCCTAGGCATATAAAAAGCCTGTGTGATGATGATATAGATTCAGAAGAAGAAATCAGAGCAATTGAAGCAAGTGAGAGAAAAAAGCAGAAAGGTAATTCTATTATTGCACCTGAGGATAATATGGAAGTTGTCGGTGGCGACTTCAAGCTGAAATACAATACTCATTGGTCCCTACAGAAAGCAAAAAAGAATATAGCCCAAGCATGTCATGGACTAATAAGGCCTGCAGATAATGAATCTGATTATGATTCAGCTGACACTGATGAAATTATAGCTGTGACTAAATTATCTGATGAAAAAGAGAGAAATGAATCTCTTGAGGGCTCTAAGAAAACAGAAAAGCAGAATGGTGGCCATCAAAAAGGAACCACCTGTGTTGCAAGTTCTCCATCTTCGGATTCAAAGGGGTCCAAAGTGGGAGGAGAACAAAGGGCAGCATCTGAAAAGCCATCAGATGCACAAGCTCTTCTCGACAGATGCAGATCTGAGAGTGAGGAGAACTCAGATTCATGTTCAGATACAACTGAGTCTGAAGGGAATGACGATTATGAAGCCATGATGCAAAGTGGCTTCCGATTAGATCTTACCTTACAAGATTTAGAGAAATTAGCTGGAGAAAGTAGTGAAGATTTAGAGGAAGATAAGGAAATAACTCAAAGGGCCATTCAACCAGAACCTAATCTCTGCTCAGGTAGTAAAACTGGTACTGCCCCAGAGACCCCCACAAATACCACCACTTCCAAAAAATGTATTTGCCCTGAAGAAATACTGGCTGCCATTTTAAAAGAAGAGAGATCTGACAAAGAAGATTTGAAACGAAAAGAGGGAAAAGTGAATATTCAGCCTTTCAGGGGACTGGGGTCACTTATCAGAGTACTGCCTGAGAGCGAGTTGAATGTAAATGTGAGTGGAAAAAAACACTCTTCTTTTGAACTTGAAGTGGAGTCTCTGAAAAGTGTTGCAGCAAGTTCTGGGAGTAAGAAACTGAACTCCAAACCACCGTCCTTGAAAGACTTGGACATTCCTGAAGGAGCTCTTTCTGGAAACTCAAGGGAACATTCTGTCCGTCTCCCAGGCAGCATTGGAAAGGCAAAGAAAATAAGCCACGATGTAAGTGTTACGTCTGAAAGTGAACCCACCCAACGTGGGAAGTCTGTTTCCAAGAGACCAACAACTTCCAATCTTATACAGAATAAAAATTTAAATGGCTCTCTGAAAAATGAAGGCGGCTGCTCAGCTTCTCCCAGAAAAACAAAGAACTCGGACAACATGGGAATGCAGTTACAAGACAACGAGAGAAGATTGGCAGCAATACAAGAGAGGCAGAAAGAATGGCAGCTCCAGAGAATAATTATTCAGGGAGCTCTGACCAGCCAGGTAACTTTGTTTGGTTTGCCTATTTATTTCATCTGGCTTATTTATTTCATTTGACTAGTGCTGGGAGGAATTGTGCAGTGCTTACATAAGTTGGAACTTAAACAAATAGCAATACAGCGATATTTTTATTTATTTATATTTACGTGGAATAATACTTGTCGTTCATCATAGCCTGAATTTTAACAGTAAACAGGTCAATAAGTAAATATATATATTATTAGTATAGTAATGCTGCATTCCTAATGTACTGAAACTTAAGCACATTTATTAGAAAGTAAAAGTGATTGAACAAAGTGGCAGCATTTGGAGATCAACAAAATGAAGATAAGTTGCACTTACCTGTTTCCATCTATCGATCAGCACAAGTAGGAAATGGCCATTTGTGGTTGCTTTATTCTTAGCAAATCATTCAGTTGCAAGATACTTCTCTTCCCTGTGGAAGTCAGAGTTGATACAAAATTGAATAGAAAAGAGAGTGACGTGAAAGAAATTGAAATGGCTTAGTTGAGATATAGAAAGATTGAATGAAGATTGAATCATAAATGAAATTTATGAAGGGAGAGTGATAGGATGAAGAAGACTGGTGAAATCTGTGGTTGTATGGAATTAATGAGCTCTTTGGAAAGAAAGAAATTGAAAGAAAAAAGGCTATATGTAAAAGCGGGGTTTTGATAGAAACTAAGATAGGCATGGAGAGGTGTAATGAATAATTTTTATATAAAGTAGATTTAGTTGTACCTTCTTCTCTTGTACCTTTAATTTCTTTGTCCTACTAATTCTGCTTCTGCATTTATAATGTGGCTTCCCAAAAGGGAATAAATACTGGGTATGTATGTATGAATCAAGTGAATTTGAGCCTGATCCACACAAAAATTATACTGTGATTCTCATTTTTTTTAAGATGCCACAAAACCCTTTATTGATGGTTGCACTTCTGTTTCTTTTTCCTCCTTGATTTTATATCATCTATGTCCCTAATAATCCCTAGCTAATTGTTAATGTAATTTTAGCAAATTCAGTCAACAAATAAACAGAAGCACATCGTGTTTGATTCAGATAATGAGAACGAAGTACAAGAAGAGCATGCTGAAGAAGAATCTTCAGGAAAGATCCCAGTAAAGGTGAGCAAACTAGAAGGGAATTTATTCTGTCCTTAGAAATTATCTTTACATCTCCACAGAGATTTTCTATAGTGGTTGAAGAAAAAAAAAATTCTCATGTCCACTTACTTTAAACTATAGTTGCCCCCAAAGATACAGTCGGGACATTTAAAAAAGAAAGGGGAGGAAAAAACAAATAAGTTTAACAATTAATACAGATCCTATAGAAGAACAGAGGCCGAGTTACCAGACACAAGTAAATATAAAATAACTTAATCCAGATACTTAATGAAATGTAGCACTGCTATGCTGCGCTGCTACACTGTTGTTAAAATAGTAACAATGTTTAAACACAGGCCTGGTCTCCCAAAGTTGGGGGGAAGAAATTGTGCAAGATTCCATTGAATTAAATTGGAAATTGTTTGAGTTTTTCTCTGAAAATGCAACAGAAAAATTCTGTCTGTTTCAGCAAACAGTTTAGGTGACAAGCAAGTACCGTCTATCTCAGGAACCCCTGCCATTCTATTTATGGTGCAAGAGAATGGCTTGGGCCATGGTTAATGGAGGAAGAAAAGCGGTTTCAGGGGGGAGGCGGCTACTTTCCTCACCTCTTATCTTGCTATAGCTGGTGGACTACTTGCTAAAACCATTTGGTATTACCCCGAGAATGAGTTTGTTCAAATGAAATACGTGTTTGTTACTGTGCCCAAGGAATTCACACCCAAAATGTCTGGGAAGCTGTTTGAGAGCAGCGATGAAGAATCAGACACTGAAGCTGACGAAAATTATCGGTTCAAAATCAAACCCCAGTTTGAAGGTAGAGCTGGAGAGAAGGTAGGTACGCTTATTCAGCGTCTTATTTTCACGGCTTCTTATAATTCTGGAATAAGTGTTCCTAATACTGTGTACAGTTTCCAGCAGTTTCATCCAACATGTAAGCACCTGGAAGGTCACATGCTTCTGTCTCTAAGTTCCAGATATAAATCTTGTTCATGTCATTAGTTTTTCTCCTGCATCACACAGCATTTTTCTATAAGCCAGTCTTTCTCTGCAATGAACAGTTTTGTATCCCTTGGTTTCTCTTTATTTTTTTCCAAAAAATGTGATACTCATACCTGTCAAGTTTAAATTCTAAAAATACGGGAATTTAAAAAAATCCAGAGCGACTCCCCTTAATTTGCATAACGTGATCTTGCTAGTGATTCTCTGCTGAAAATTCAGTTTGTTCTGAATTTTTAAAGTATATATTCAAAACTTCAAGCTATAAAAGAGACACAACTTGTTTTGTGTTAATACAAAGTAGATCTTTAAAAAAATAAAAAAATTACATATGTGGTCACCATATATTTAAATATTCTATCAATATGAGTCTTATATAGTAGGCAAGAGAACCCTAAGCTTGTGCTCATTTGGCAGCACATATTAGTTGAAATGCTTTGGAAGCTGGGAAAGGAAGGTGTGTATTTGTGTGTGAGAGACAGCGCGCGCACACACGTGTCTGCCTTTAAGTGGCAGAGCAGCAGAGAACTGCAAAGGATTTTTTTACGGGAAATTTTAAGAAGATAGACGGGGGGGGGGGGAATGGGAATTTCCTGGGCAATCCAGGACATTTGACAGGTCAGGATACCACAAAGTAAAGAATGTTCCAAAGTTGCTTTTCAACAGGCAACTGGACTTTTTTGGTTGTTGCTTTTTTTCTTGAAAAGGTTTCGCTTCTCATTCAAGAAGCTTCTTCAGTTCACTTCCTCAGTTCCAGAACTGAATGAGATGAGAAACATTTTCAAGGAAAAAAACCAAGAAAGCTCAGCTTTTCGAAAAACACCTTTGGGATAAATATGACCCTGGATGATGATTGAGAATCTCCATAGACAAGAAATAAAGGAGAAACATGAAAAGAGGCAAACCTGGATGAGGTTTCATAAGGATTTAAAATGTTTATGTTTATAGCTTTGGTTTACCATGGAAAATTCAAGAGTAAAACCAAGAAAAACGTTTTACAAAAACGGATAGTCTAGTAAAAAAATCTGTTCTGAAAAATTAATTGCAATAAAGAATATAATCCCTCTGTTACTCTTCCTTGTTGCAGCTTATGCATTTACAGTCACATTTTGGCACAGATGAAAGATTTCGTATGGATTCTCGTTTCCTTGAAAGTGACAGTGATCAGGAAGGTAAAATATACAGTATTCTGTTGAATGCTTGCAAGACTTCATTGCAATAAACTTCTTTCTATAATTCCTTTGAATATTTATTTCACAGTAATTCCTCTGCATGGATCAAAAAGTCCTTCAAAAACATTTTATTTATTTATTTATTTTATTTGAATCCCATTTATATCCCGCCCTTCTCCGAAGACTCAGGGTGGCTTACAATGTGTTTTTAGCAACAGTGTTACTAAATGTGTTTTTACATGTGACTTAAGGTATACGGTGGAAAGAGGAGTAATATATGTTTCCTCTGAATAGGGAAAAAACACATTAGTATATTTCCATCTACATTTTTTATACTTTGTACTTAAGAGGGACAAACTCAAAATATAAAAAGATATTTCACAGAATCTCTTAGAAATATTTCCACTGTAAACTGGTAATGATGAAAAATGCTTGAAAGTGGATATGTGTCTTTAATTATATTTGTTAGGCTATGGGTTATTTTGGAAGATGACCTGAGACAGTTGTTTTGTGGGCTGTATCTCTTGCAATGCATTACTATTGGCATAGACATATTACTATCTCTCTGGAGAACCAATGGTTAAGGTCTGGGCCTAGAAACCAGAATACAGTGAATTCTAGTCCTGCCTTTGGCTTGAAAGCCAGTTGTGTGACTTTAAACCAATTACTGTCTCTCAGCCCAACCTACTTTACAGGGTCATTATTGTGGGTAAAATAGGAGGAGGAAAAGGTATTAGGTGTGTTTACCACATTGAGTTGTACTATAAATAGGTAGGATAAAAATCTAATAACCATAGTAATAATGATACATAGACAGTGGATAGTGATTATTGAGGATCTATCTTTTATCTTAAAAATAGAAATAGGCCTCTTAAATTAAACCTAACAGAAGTATGAAGAAAATATATCCAGAAGGGGAAATTGGTTTGGGTGTAACAAAATTTGATTTCTTCATTGTGCAAAATAGTTGTAGTGAAAATCAGACTTCCATGCATTCATTCTCCTTTCTTAAGCATAGATAATGGTGAAGTTAAAGCTAATTTTAAAGAAAATGCTTTAGGACAATGAAATATAGATTAATTAACACAGACAAATTTGGAGCTGTTTCCGTCTGAATCTTATTCACATCTAGATTCATAAGGGTGTATGTTGTCCTGACACAGCCAGTGTGTTAAGCTTGGGCAATGTCTGAATCTATTAATTTAGACTTATAAGCAAGCCTCAATTTACGCAAATTTGGTTGCAAATCAGCATCAGTCTGTCCTGTATCTTAATAAGTAATCCTTCAAGTTGAGTTTGGTTCAAGGTGATCTAATTCTAACTGTTGTTTTGGTCCTAGATCAGTATGATAATTACAACTATTTCAGGAATAACATTAAAACCAGTGAGATATTAAAAAATACCTAAAATCCAGCATTACCAACCCAGTACTATAATATCAAAACACTAAGATCCTTTAACATACAAGGCTACAATGAGAATCTTCAATCTCATGTGTTCTGTCCTGCACAACCTTTGTGCTAGTATAAGGTAAAGGCAAAGGTTCCCCCGCACATATGTGCTAATCATTTCAGGCTCTAGTGGTGCTGCTCTCTGTTTCTAAGCTGAGGAGCCAGCACTGTCCAAAGATGTCTCTGTGGTCATGTGGCTGGCATGACTGAACACCAAAGGCACATGGAGTGCTGTTACCTTCCCACCAAAGTGGTCCCTATTTTTCTACTTGCATTTTTTTACATGCTTTCAAACTGCAGAAGCTGGGACAAGTAATGGGAGCTCACTCCGTTATGCGGCACTAGGGATTCGAACCGCTGAACTGCCAACCTTCTGATCGACAACCTCAGTGTCTTAGCCACTGAGCCACTACATCTCCATTGAGCTAGTATAGTCATGTGTTAAAATAGTATATGATTTGATGTAATGGCTGAATGCAATTGGTACCAGTTCTGTGAATTCAATAATTAAGTCTGTTCCATTTTTTTTCCTATTAGAGGAACCAAAGAAATTGGAAACAGAGGAAGAAGAGGAACTTACTTTAGAAAAGAAGAAGAATCTTGAAATCTTGAAAAATCTTCTACATATTGGTATAGACCCTCCCAAACGTAGGAAGCTAGCTGCAGAAGGCCAGAAATTCAGGTATGAAGAATACTTTAGGAGAAAAACTAAGGCCAGATAAGTTATTATTTTCATAGTACTCCACTACTGAAACTATGGACCTAAGATGAATTTTGTTTTTTTATTTCATTTATATGCCGCCCTTCTTCGGAGACTCAGGGCGGCTTACAACCTCTTGAAACATTATAACATAAATAATATAAAGCATCAAATATTATTTTAATATTGTAACAAGATTTTATACTGTTAAACGATACTGAGTCCTCCCTGAAATAGGGAAGCATAGAAACACTGGCGTAAATAATGAAATAATTACAATCCTTTCTAATAATATAATCAATCTCATATAACAATTAATTTCTTGATACTAGTAGAAAAACTAAATCTCTAGCTGATCATGAACAAAGATAGCAGAACATTGCTAATTAAGACTTAAACCCATTTTTGTCAGATTAAGTCCATTCAATTCAATGGGATTACTTCTAAGTAGAAATGTAGACTTATGTAGTTTTTTTTGCCCAAAATTATTTGACATTTTATTGATTTATATATAGTTTGCTCCTCAACATACTTAGAAATGTTGTCAGAAAATGAAAAAAATTATCCCAAAGAATTTTTATGGTATCTAAACTTACTTAAGGATGCTTAATTCTTTTTGTTATTATATAAACATTATTTATTTACAGAGATATGAATACCTTACGCTATGACCCCACAAGGCAAGATCATGCAGTATTTGAAAAAAAGCCAGCTAATACCGAAAAAGAGAGGTAATGTCAGTAGCTGATCTCAATAGCTGATTATGAGAACTAAGTTGTCTTTTCATTGACCAGTTTATTATGTCAACTCTCTGCCTGTTTAGAGTCAAATATTTATTTTATTCAGCAAATGAATAAAATGTTGCAGTTTTTAATTAATAACTGGAGTTTAAAAAATGAGAAAAGAATCTTTACTTTGGAGAAGTTTCAGAGGAAAGTTGCAATTTTAAAATGTTTCTTAACTGTCGGGACTTCCAAAAGTGATGGATTCCTTTTTTAGAAAACACATTGGTCATCCCTCAGATGTTGAAATTAAATGTTATACCTTTTCTGAATTGTATTATAAATCAATCCAAGTATTTTACTTTGTGAAAAAATAACCCAAGTTAGGTTATTGTGTTTACTGGGGTTTATATATTGAATGCATTAACCAAAATGGATTGTGGGAGCAACTGCATTTGTATTTCTTTGGTGTAAACATCTGATATAATATAAATTACTTGTATAAAATTATATATTTGACCAGTCAAATATTAGCTATTAACACCGCCTTATTTACATCGAATAGTAAAGCTAAAAAGAAGAAGAAGAAAGAAGAAGCTCAGAAACTGCCTGAGGTGTCTAAAGATACATTTTACAATGTCGCAGTGGACTTAAAAGAAGCACTTGGATCTACAAAACGGGATGAAAAAACAGAAGTAAAAGCATGGGACCAACATGATGATGCTGAACAAACCCCCTCAACCGATATACCAAAATTCAACGCTGAAAAACAAGAAGGAAACCGAGGTTTTACCTTTTCCTTTTTTGGTGATGAAGTGGCCAGATCACCTATTAAAGAAGGTATCTTTACATATTCTAAACCGTAATCTCAATGTTTCAAACATACGTTTTTGCATTGGCATCCTTTAAGACCAGATCACTGTGTTGCAATTTGTATGGGTCTTTTCTTTAAAGAACCGAGTGGTTTTATTTTGATGAGAGATGGATAGAAATAAGTTATACTAGTTCTGTACTACTGCCCTGGTTGCTAGACTTAATGGATGCAAATGATACATAATATTCCAAGTTGGCTCTTCTCTAAATGTTGCTTCTGTCTTTTATTTCTACTGAACTTTAATATTACCCAGAAATATTATAAACATATCAGACCATCAGAAATATATGTTCAACAGCTTTTCTATGGTTTTTACAGTGGTATCAGATTGAAGCCATTGGTGCCTACATATTACCTTTCATATTACCGTGGCCTGGTTGCACATAGGCCACAGCCCGATAGTGGGCCATGGCCCACAAGTTGGGGATGCCTAATTTAAACCATATGACTAGCTCAGGGGTCTGCAAACTGAGGCTCTGGAACCACATGCGGCTCTTTCGGCCCTCTGCTGCGGCTCCCTGTTGGCAGATCCCACCACTGACTGGTCCCTGCCCTCCCATGCCCTGCCCTCCCGTCACTCCTCGCCTGGCCTGAGAAGTGATGGTGTGGGATGGAGACTCACTCCATAGTCCAGAGCAGGAGGCAGCTGGGTAGGAATAAGTGATGTGAGTTGGCCACACTTGCCCAGTCATACCAGTTGTTAAATTATTGGCTCCCAATATTTTCTGCGGGAAACGGGTCCAAATGGCTCTTTGAGTGTTTAAGTTTGCAGACCCCTGGATTAGCTGATTGGGAGCACAAACTGGAAGAACTAATATATTTAAGTCTGACTTGTGAGTTTACCTGAGTTATCTATGAGAACAAAATGCTCAACAGCCTTCCATGTGAAATGATGAATTCTTCATTGATAGTCTTCAGTAAGAGACTGGAAACTCCTCTGTAAAGAGTAGAGAGTAGACTAGATGACTTCCCAGGCCACTCTTTAATTCCATTTAGACCTGTCAGTGTGATTCAGCAAAACACCTTAGTTATTATGGCTTATCATTGCGTTTTCTAGGCAGTTAGAAAATAGATTTATTATTTATTTATCCATTAAATTTATTTGCCACCTATCTCACCATGGTGCTACTCTGGGTGGCTTACAGTAATAAAGCAGAAAAAAAAGGATAAATGTAAAAGTAACAATAGTAAAGGAATAAAACAAGAAAAACAAACCCGTTGTTATAAACGTGTTGACTATTCATAACCAACAACATGCTAAGCCAGCTTTTGCACACTTAGAGTCCAATATCAAAGAAACAAATTAATATGTAATAACCGGGAACTACTAATTTTGATTTGCAATACTGTCCTGCTTTACAAAAAGCATTTTCAATATTAGAATAGCAATAGCACTTAGACTTATATACCGCTTCATAGTGCTTTACAACCCTCTCTAAGGGGTTTACAGAGTCAGTATATTGCCCCCAACAATCTTCCTCTTACTGACCTCAAAATTCTTTCTACAATTTCCGTTGTAAGATGCTGTGGTTGTAAACAAGTCATCAAGAAACCAGACCTGATTTTACAGCCATTTATTACTGTGCTTGTTAAGTGAACCACTATGATTGTTAAGCTAATCACATGGTTGTTAAGTGAATCCAGCTACCCCAGTTGATGTTTTTTTGTCGGAAATCCGCTTTGAAGGTTGCAAATCTTGATCATGTGACCCCAGGACTCTGCAATTGGTAGTAAATGCAGGCTGGTTGCCAAGCGCACAAATTGTGATCATGTGAACATGGGGCTAGTGCAACCTTCCTAAAAGTGAAGACAGGCTTTGTAATCACTTTTTGTAAATTTGAGCTATTGTTAAGCAAATAGTTTTAAACTGAGCACTACCCGTAAATGTTTTTATATATTGAAAATGGTTGCTTTCCTTTCCCTTTTTATAGATCCATACATAATTGAAATATTAAAACCTTCAAGAGTAGCCTGGCAAGAAGATCCCCGTTTTCAAGATAGTAGTTCAGAAGATGAAGAATCGGAAGCAGCTGAAGTACAAGATGTCCAAGAAGTGTAAATTATACTTTTGCAGTATTCATTGAACTTTAGATAGGATAGACCTGAAATTTAACATAGTGAGCCAGGTTACGCATTCTGAGATGATCAACTGTCAATTTTTTTTCCCAAATGAAGCCACTTTAATCTATATTGTATACTATAGTTTCATTAGCAGCAGCCAGAAAGCCTTAAACTAATGTTATGTGACTTTCCCCTCCCACTGAATTTCCCATCATACCCCATACTTTTCCTAAAGATTATATGGGGCTGCACAAGAAGGACAATGAGACAGGGAACTCCAGTTCCCTTGTGATCTTGTATCCCTCAACTGCATGTGAATAAACTATTAAAATATCCAACTTATAAATCCAGTCAATCAGCATTACTTTCTGGATCTTGCTCTTGAAAAAAAAATATGACTATTTTTTGATTATTTCTGAGAGTTTGAATTCTCCAGTTTTTAATGCAAACAAATACAAGGCACTAAATAGTTTATTCATTTAATTCATCTCCAGAATAAAAAGATATGCCTCTTCCTCAAAATGAATTTATTACTCAGGCTTGGAAAAGTAGGGTTTTTTTGTCTTTGTTTTGGAAATTAATACTCTTGTTCCTTTTTCAGTTCTCCAGCTGAACCACATTCAAATATTAGATTTTTCTTCTTCTCACAAAATGATGACAGATTAAAAGGTAAAAATCAGGAAAAAATTCTTCTTAATTATTTTAGTTACCAACATTCTTTAGATTTATTCTTAAAATGTAAACGTCAAAGTTATTTTAAGTTAGAGGTCTCCTACGTTTTGTTTGTTGTGCATACATAATTTCTGTAAGTTTTTCTACATTTTTGGAAAGTTTTAACATTGCTGTGGATGACATTACCTATTTTAGTTGCCAAAGAAGTCTAGCTTAAAACTTATTAAAATTGATGTCATTTTAACAAACTTCTATCTGGAACAATGGTTGCAGTTTTCCAAAAAACCCAGGATCCTGTGATATTTTTAAGAATAGTTTTTAAAAGGTCAAGTACAATGTTAGGAGCATCCTGCGGCTGACAGGACCTTACAGTTTTGCCTCTATCAATTGCGCTGGATGGGTAAATATTTCTATCCATCTCTTCCAAGTGTTTTTAAACTCTACCTCAAAGAGTTGGGGAACCTTTGAAGCAAATGTTGTGGGGAGAGAAGAATACAAGGATGAGGAGAAGTGGGCATCTTTCCTTTGTAAAAGAGAAATATTCTGGAAAATCTTAGGTTTTGAAATGTGTTAAATCTGCTGGTCCGTGAACTTTATATATGCAGTTTTTTTCCCTAAGTCCACGAGGATGAAAGCATGCAATCTCAACAGCAGGATAGAAAACACCATAATACCTTGAGCTACCGAAGCACAGTTGTTTCATCTAAGCAGCCCCTGAGCCTTTGGCTTACAGGGATCACTTACTTCTTTCTTGTTTACAGGGCAGGCAGTTGACAAAGCTTACATTTTTCTTTATGTTTTTTCTAGCAGGCCCCAAGCTGTTCTATAAAGCTTCAGATCTTGATGAAGAGACGGAGGATTGGGAAAGCAGGCGCCAAATATTGCTTGAGGTATGTGGCTAAAGATATTCCTGATATTTGGGCCAGAGGCTATTTCTCACTTTTGATCCAGGATCCTAGCAAACCAAAATCACAATCTAAGGTTCATTCTGTTTTCTATCTATCAGTTTTTGTATAATATTCATTTGCCAGTACGAGTCCTAGTTCCACTTTGAAACCCAGCAGGTAAGAAAGCTGCATTTTCCCCTTGTTGATTCATTATGAGGCATTGCTGGAAGAGGAGAAAAGTAATTTCTATCCACATTTTCCAAAACTTGCCATTCATTGTATTAAAGGTAGAAGGTTTTTGTTTTTTGTTTTTAAAATTTATTTTATTTTTAATCCCATTTATATGCTGCCCTTCTCCGGAGACTCAGGGTGGCTTACAATCTGTTGAAGCACAAATCAATGTGCTTAGCAATAGCCTTCATTCC
>JANHFR010000635.1:183013-194503 GCA_032468015.1 Mimophis mahfalensis | reverse complement strand
GGACAGCGCTGGCTCTTTGGCTTGGAAACAGAGATGAGCACTGCCCCCTAGAGTCGAGAACAACTAGCACATATGTGTGAGGGGAACCTTTACCTTTACCTTTAATGTATACATATGTTAGGGCTGAGGACTAAGATAGCCTTATTTAGATTATGCAGTTTTTTAAAAAAATATAGCCAAGTCATTTGCTTCCAAATGGAGCATTCATTCATATACAAGTAATCCTCAAATTACGACCACAGTTGAGCTCAAAAATTCTGTTGTTGAGACATTTGTTAAGTAGATTTTGTCCTGTTTTATTAACTTTCTTGCCCCAGTTGTTAAGTGAATCACTACAGTTGTTAAGTTAGCGGCACAGTTGTTAAGTGGATCTGACTTCCGCATTGACTTGGCTTGTCAGAAGGTTGCAAAAGGTGATCACAAGACCCCAGGATAATGCAACCGTCATAAATATGTACCAGTTGCCAGGCATCCAAATTTGATCACATCACCTCAAGGACGCTACAAGTCATAAGTGTGAAAAATGGTCATAAATCACTTTTTTCAATGCTGTTGTAACTTTGAACTGTGACTAAATGAACTGTTGTAAGTCAAGGACTACCTGTATTCAATCATCTGCATTCACTGTCTAGGAAGACTGCCTTGAAATAATATAAAGAAAGCAGTGTTAGTGTGTTACCAATGCTTTTCATGTGGTCAACCTTCACATTTTCTTTCAGTAGGCTTTTTTCTTACCAAACTAGATAAGAATGAAAAACATACCGGTATGTTCTTCTAGATGTTGCTTATTATCTTTCCCAGAAGTTGCTGCTGTCATGAATCAGGCTGAAGGATGCTAAGAGTTGGACACTATTTTCTAACTCTTCTCCCTTCCATTATTACTGGCAGTTAGGTCTCTTTTTGGACTTTCTGATAGTTGAAACATAGGAAAGGAGGGTCAAAGATAGGATTCAGCTTTTTTTTATTCTAGTAAAACTGTGGTTTAAACTGCTTTTAATTTGTATTAATTTGGTACCAAGCCAAGTCTTACATTCAGACAGCCATGCTGTCTATGATTTTAGTTAAATAATTTCTAATAGTGACATGGGCTGGATCATCATTAAGCAGCTTGGAGCTTGTTTAGTAGCTTGGAGACACATACAGTATTTTTCTTTACACATTCCTTCCTCACTAGACTCCCAAATTAGGTTGCCCATTGGTATATAAAATTGTAACTACTCAAACATTTCTAATTTTATCTCCAGTCAAAGCAGGCTGTCACTTGTTCTCTGGCCTGAAAACGGAGTATTTTCTGCATTGTTGTTTGAAGTATCACTTGTGTAATGGATCTCTCAATATAGTTTGCTTTGTTCAGTTAAAAGATAAAATTCCCTAAGTTCTAAAGATGTCATATCTTATGCTATTTTAGTAAAATGTTGTTTTCTCAACTGGATGCTGAAGATCTCATCTTATTTGGAGATGACCCTAGTCCAGTCTGTCATATATAAACCTGATGGCGAAGGATATGGAACAACAGCCCAGGATTTGCATCATTCATGTCGAACGATGTGTGCAGAAATTGCATTACTGCTCAACTCTGCAGCATGTCCCGAAGGTCCTTTTTCAAGAGGCAACTTGACCTTCTTGTTTTCCTCTGAAGACTTTTCACTTCTCATCCAAGACGTTTCTTGAGCTCCAACTGGTTCCCCAACAGAACAACTACTTCATAAACGCATGGGACAAGAGAACAAACCCATCAGAACCAGATTCAGTAGTCCATCTGTATTTAAAGGACAAAGGTCACTCTTTTGAAGACAAGGAAGTCCACATTTTGGACAGAGAGGA
Source organism: Mimophis mahfalensis (assembly GCA_032468015.1). Lineage (NCBI taxonomy): Eukaryota > Metazoa > Chordata > Lepidosauria > Squamata > Mimophis > Mimophis mahfalensis. Next base: position 192,679 of record JANHFR010000635.1, on the reverse strand, counting down.
CCTCTGGTTTGAAAGAGGGATCAAAGAAACCATCTATGTCAAAATTGAACAGCCCTCTCTCAACAGAGGGGGAGGGATAGGACATCATCTATCTCATCTACAACACAGTCCTTTTAACAGTTCCAAGAAAGCTCCACACCCATTTGCACTACTCAGATAACCCTGAGGACACAGATAAACCTCCAAGTGGCCTCAGTGACTCTCTAAAAAAATGCAAATGACCAGTTGTCTGCAAGGAATATAAATCCTTCCATTCCCCACCATCCAGTTAGAGCTAAAGAAGCTTCTTAGATGAGAAGCAAATAGTCTTCAAAGAAAAACAAGAAAGCCCAGCTGCCTCTTTCAAAAAAGTACCTATGCTGAGAATCTGCATAGACTCTGTAGCATCTTCCAGAAATGGGAGCATGTTTTCATCAGAAAAATCCATCTCAATCCAAAACATCTGCAGATCTTTCTACCTGGAATTGGGCATCTGCCTTGGCTCGTGAGGCAATTTCAATCCATCCTGACTACATATCAGTAGGCTGGCATGGGACTGTGTGGATCCAATTTAGCTTGCCCCGCATACCTCTTTCAGTTGAGGAATAATTCAAAAGAAATACAGCAAAACATTCCATGTTTGCAGAACACCTTTATGTAGTTGAAGGATGCACACTTAATATTTAAATTAAACTTTATTGGAAACAATTTAACATGAGGTTTAATGTCTATCACATTGTTTGGTGTTATTCACATATGGAAGTTGGGGATACTGGGAAGGAGTGGACAGTTCAGTTTATACTGTTTAGGATTCAGTCTTAGAAAATAAAATAATAAGATGTTCCCATCAATTACTGCTTTGAGTATGCAGATATCTGCTTTAAAAGATACTAAGCTTATTTTCCAAAATGGAGGTCTATCTGAAACTTCTGCTTTCATTTTTTTATACATCAACTGGCTATACAATCAGTTTAGCCTAGCAGTTAAGACACCAGGCTACAGGAATTTGAGTTTTGCCTTTGGCCTGAAGCCAGCTGAGTGATTTGGGATCAGTCCCTCTTTCAACTCCAGGAAGAAGGTAATGACAAACCACTTGCGAAATTTGCAGGGACTAGTCCAGGCAACTTGCATGAGTCGGCACTGATTTCAAGGTATTAAAAAAAAATGTTATACTGTTCCTGCATAAACACGTGTATATGTGATATTTATTGAATTCATCCTTTTTCTAGAGTTAAGCTAGCCCACGGAATATACCAGTTCAAGCATAAAGCTAACCAAGCTTGTCATGTAAATTCAGATGCAGCCAATGTGTCGTCGGTGGTCCTGGTTAAGCCCGTTGTGCAAAACTAGCCGCAGCATGGCAGGCCATTGAAACAGACTTCCAATGGCACAGACTAGCTGAATGTTCCCACTAATGTATGATCTCACTCTGATTAGCTGAATTACAGAAATTCACCTGGGTTGCTGTAGAAGAAGGTTTTCCATGCAAGTATATTTTATTATTACCAAGAATCAGTTCAGAAGTTGTGAAGTTCAATAGATGCCCAGGGCATCAAACCAATTTCTCTGCACTCCAAAGCTGCATCTTTTCCTCACCGCCCCCCGCCCCCCCACAGGCCACTTGTCTTTTATGACATCTTGCCTGATGAACAGATCTGGAGGCCTTGAAAGCCTACCAATTCTACAATTTTCCCTTTTCTCCGAGAGTTGTGTTCAGACAAGAGCCCGCCTTAAGAGGAGGAAGGCTCCTTCAGAGTTCTCCTCTATGATCATTTAGTGACCAAAGTTATAACAGCACTGAAAAAAAGTGACTTGGGACCATTTTTCCCTTACGACCTTTGCAGCATCCCCATGATCATTTGATCAGAACTCAGATGCTTGGCAACTGGTTCACATTTATGACCATTGCTGTGTCCCGAGGTCATGTAAACCCCTTTTGCGACCTTCTGACAAGCAAAGTCAAAGAAGGGGAAGCGAGATTCACTTAACAACTGTGTTCCTAACTTAACCACTGCAGCGATTCACTTTAACAACTGGGGCACGAAAGGTGGTAAAACGGCAGCCAAACTCACTTAAGAAATGTCTCGCTGAACAACTTTATTAACTAACTATCGTCCTGTCTCCAGCCTTCGCTTTGTGGCAAAGGTTGTTGAAAGTGTGGTGGCTCGACAGCTCCCTCAATTCCTGGATGAAGCTGTGTATCTGGATCCAAGTCAGTCAGTCTTCAGGCCCAGTTACAGCACAGAAACAGCATTGGTTGCGTTGGTAGGTGATCTCTGGAGGGCTCGAGACAGAGGTTGTTCCTCTGCCCTGGTCCTATTAGATCCCTCAGCGGCTTTTGATACCATTGCCCCTGGTATCCTGCTGCGGCGCCTCGGTGGATTTGGAGTGGGGGGCACCGTTTTACAGTGGTTCTCCTCCTATCTCTCGGGTCGTTCGCAGGTTGTGTTGGCAGGGGGCAGAGATCGACCCCAAGGCTGCTCACTTGTGGGGTGCCTCAGGAGTTGGTTCTCTTGCCCCTTCTGTTCAACATTTACATGAAGCTGCTGGGTGAGATCATCCATGGTTTTGGGGTGCGATATCATCAGTATGCTGATGATACTCAATTGTATATATCCACCCCAAATCAGCCCAACGATGCCCTTGATTTGATATTCCGGTCCCTGGAGACCGTCCGGATCTGGATGGGGACGAACAGGCTCAGACTCAACCCTTCCAAGACTGAGTGGCTGTGGTTTCTGGTGCCCCAGTTTGGTCAATTTGTTCCATCATTGATGATAGGGGGAGAGACCTTAACCCCTCAGATAGGGCTCGCAACTTGGGTGTCCTCCTGGATGCACGGCTGTCTTTAGAGGACCATCTTTTGGCCGTCACCAGGGGGGCTTTCTATCAGGTTCGCCAGTTGTCTCTACCTGGACTGGGACGCCTTGCATACAGTCACTCATGCCCTTGTTATCTCCCAGTTAGACTACTGTAATTCTGTCTACACGGGGCTCCCCTTGAAGAGCATCCGGAGGTTGCAGCTGGTGCAAAATGCGGCCCTTGTGGGTTATTTATGGGATGCCTCGGCATTCCCGTGTGACACCTCTCCTGTGCGGCCTGCATTGGCTGCTGGTGGCCTTCCGGGTTATGACCTTTAAAGCACTCCATGGCTTAGGCCCAGGATACCTGCGAGACCTCCTTCTGCCACTGACAACCTCCCAGTGACCAGTGTGGTCCCACAGAGTTGGCCTCCTCAGGGTGCTGTCGGCCAAACTATGTCAGCTGGTGACCCCCAGGGGGAGGACCTTCTCTGTGGTGGCCCCCACTGTTTGGAATAAGCAAGCTGGTCTTTCCCCATAAAGTACTAATTTTAAATTGGTTGGTTTTAACCTTTTAAATTTTTTAATTCTTTGTCTGGTCCAAATTTATGATTTAATATGATTGTAACTTTTTCATTATATGTTTTCAAATGGGCTGTAAGCCGCCTTGAGTCCTTCGGAAGAAGGGCGGCATATAAATTAAATTAATAAATAATAAATAAATAAACACAACAGAAATTTTGGACTCGGCTGTGGTCGTAAATCGAGGACTACCTGTACTTTACCGCAGGTTTCACCTCCTTTACCGTAAACACAAAGCCAAGGGCAGCAGAGAGCCGCAGAGGAGCGTGACGCTCGGTGAAAGGAAAGACCCGGGAAGCTGCGGGGCAGCGCTTCGTTCTCTTTCTTTCCCCGCAGGGAGAGCCCCGCGCAGAGAGCGGCGGCAGACCGGCCACCAGGCGGGGGAAATACCCTCTTCTCGGCTCCCCGCGTCGGGCTGCGCCGTCGCCGCGCCTCTCCCCCAGCGCCTGCTCGGCCAGGTTTTGATTACTCCAGACGCCGCCGACGTCCAGCCTCCTTGGTGTAAGCTGGAGCGCTTCAGAGGAGGAGCGAGCGCTGCGAAACGTCAAGGCGGAGAGGCGAGGCAAGGGGGTGGGAAAAAGAAATATAATAATTTAAAAAAAAAAAAAAAGATTGCAGCTCTGGACCGCGCTGTGTTGGGATGGCAGTGCTGTAGTAGTGTGACAGCAGCGAGCAGCGGCGGCGCCCAGACGCAGCGATGAAATGTAGCTAACAGCAGCCCTGCAGCTGGGAAGCAGGAGGGCACCAGGCCGGTGTGAAATGCGCTGACTTCCCGAGCTGTGGCGGGGTTTTTTTTTCCCCAAGCAGAATCCACCCGGCGTGACTTTTTCTACTCGGCGGCATTCAGTTAACTGGAACGCGTGATTCCCTCGTTGCTTGCCGGCTTCTCTCTGCGGTTTGCTGCATCCTCCGCGCGCCCAAGGATGGCGGAGGCTGAATTGCACAAGGAAAGGCTGCAAGCGATTGCAGTAAGTCGGATTCGGCTTGTTTGGTTTTTATTATTTTTCTCTCTCTCGGTTCTTAATACCTGAACGTGGGGAAATCTAGAGTCTTAAAGGGTTGCTCCGCATTCCCCCACAAGAGCTGGACAGATGGCTTTTCCCCTCACCTCTCTCCCACCCCCACCCCGCACCCCGTTATAAAATGCGCCCTGGTGAAGTTGTGCTGAGTTTGCCCTTTCATTTTTTTTTATTTTTTTTTGCATTGGCTTCATTGCTTTGTAAAGAGCCTTTGGCCGTGCATGGACGGAGTTGTAGTGGGTTTGCATGTGATTGAGGTGAATAGGAAAGAGATAGATAGATGATAGATAGATAGATAGATAGATAGATAGATAGATAGATAGATAATGCCATCCATCTATATCTATGTACAAAATATTAGTTCACAAAATCTAGATCGGTAGTTTCATCAGAACTAAATAGAAGCATAAAGAATGCATTCTCTTTTAAGGTTAGATGCACCCACAATTTGCAGTGGTTTTCTACAGATAGTAACAGTTGGCTGTTGCTTTGTGAATCGAGACACAAATCAAGTACACCATAGTGTTGGTGATCCGTTTGCAGTGCCAATGCTAAAAACTCAGCAGCTTACATACGATTTGTAAGGCTTGGGTAACCGATTTGCAGTGCTGTTTTTTCAGAGGTGAGTTCCGTTAATTCTCTCAGGTAAGCATGTGCTATTCCTGCCTTGACTGACTTCCTCTGACACTGAATGGTAACCTCAGCAGCACCTGAAGTCCTTATCTGGGTTTTGGAAATTAAGCAGGGTTGGACCAGGATACTATTTTGATGTGGAACTATTGGGAAATACCAGGTTGTGGACTGGGAAGTCAAAAACAATCCTGAAAATAGGCAGTGGTAAACTACTTGTATATTGTCGCCAAGAAGCCTGTAGGGACAAGCCATAAAGTTGTCTTGTGTTGAAGCCATAAAGTTGTCTTGTGTTGAACTTGACTCAAGGGATACTTTTCATTCCCTGTTTATTTTAATAGTTTCTGTTTTAAAAATAGGTGAAATGAATATCTGCATATGCAGGAGTTTCATGGACAAACCCTGAACCCCTACATCAGCTTACACAATTGTTAGACACAAAGGGGGGGGGAGGGTGGGGCTGGGAGAGGGATTGAAGAATACCATAAATAGGAATTCAGGAGACCAGCTAGCATTGTAATCTTTGTTACAATCACCACTTGGAGGATGAAAATATTGAGAGAGAACATAGAATATTCTTGATTTTAAAAGAGCCTGTAAGTCCCCTCACCATGCTAAAAGTTTATCTGAACACTTTTCATCATATAAGCTCCATTATAAGCCACACCCTTTATTCAAACATCTTGGGCATAAACCTGACAATTGAATAATGCCAGTTTTGTTTGATATTTAGTGTGAGTCAAACATTTGATTTTCTATCAAATATGTAATTAATGGGAGGTGAAGGGTAGGAAGATGAATAGAAGCAACAAAAAGAATTTTTGGACTAGCGTTTGTTCTTCTGCATGCATTTTTCATCTGCCCTGGGAAACTTCAGATTAATATAAATTAATGAAAATATATAGGAAGTTTTATTTGACATTTAAAATCTGTGATCATACTTAGATTTCAATCAGCTCCTGCAGAACTGATTTGAATATTAGATATTATTAGAACTGATAGTGAAGGTATTAGGCATATAATACTGCCCTCTGATTTGAATGTAGAGTTCTGTATGCTGATTTCTCCACCCCCACCCTGTTTGATCTCTTCGTCTAAGAATATTTTTGGAAAAAGTTTGTTAAGTTGATTGCAATAGGCCAAGAGGTGATGGTGTGTTTCTGCTCTTCTCCTCCGACCTTGTTCTTGAGGTAGCTCATGCTGTCCATCAGTAGTAGGGATGCTTTTCTCTCCACTTTGTAAGGCTGGTGTAAGGCTGGATTTTATACAAGCAGATGTCTGTACATTAAAAGTTTTCTTTTCCACGTGGTTTGCCATTATCTCCTTCCTAGGGCTGAGGGGGGGGGGGGGGGGAGTAACTGGCCCAAAGTAATCGGGCTGTGCCAATGGGTGGAACCATAACTCAAAGACTCCCAGTTTCTAACCTGATCCCTTCGCCACCACACCAGACTGACACTCTACAACCAAATGGGTTTTGCTTTTTCTAGTTACATATCTTCACTGACTTGTTCCAGGCTCTTTCACACTTGACATACCATAATGCTCTTTATTTTCTGCTAAGATGGAATAGGATGGGATGCCATGCCATGCCATGCCATGCCATGCCATGCCATGCCATGCCATGCAACACAGATGTTATTGCCACTTTAAATGTAGACTAATCAACATATATTAAAATGAAATTTCATTGCATTCAGCTCTCCACTTCGCACTGTATTGGTTTTGCTGCCTAAATTGATTTTTTTATTGCTTCTAGTATAATTTCACTGACTATTTTTACTCTTAACTGGTTTTTGACAAATAAATAAACAAATTAGCAAAGCACAATTTATGCTAACGTATCTTTTTACCAACTCAAGAATGAGTGGGTAGCACTGACTCAAAAATACAGTTAGTTCTCAAGTTACACCCATTCATTTAATGACCATTCAAAGTTAAAATGGCCACGAAAAAAGTGACATTTGGGCCTGACACTTAGAACCATCACAGCATCCCCACAGTCATGTGATCAGAATCTGGGCTCTTGGCAACCAGCATGTATTTACAATGATCGCAATGTCCTGGGGTCATGTGATCACCATTTGTGACTTTCCCAGCTGCCTTCTGACCAGGAAAGTCAATGCGGGAAGCTGAATTTGCTTAACAAACACATCTTTGAAACACTTGTATGATTTGCTTGCAATTGTGGCAAAAAGTTGCAAAATTGGGCATGACTCATTTAATAACTGCCTTGCTTAGCAACTGAAATTCTGGTCTCAATTATGATCGTATGTTGAGGACTGCCTCAAGAGAGAGATCTCTCCCCCCCCCCATTTCTCTAGAATTTAAAATTTAATAATTAAATACCACAATGATGGTAAATAAAAATGAGTGTGGGACCAGCTGTTACCAAATGTTTATTAACTTGAATGTGCAGTTAGAATATACAGTGTTAAGACTAGGTTGCCTTTTTTAAATCACCTGCTATGTTGCAGTGGTCATTTGGTCATTTGAGAAAGATGTTGCACATATGACTTGTCCCTCTATGAGTCATGCTTCAGTAAGGATCTAAAATCCCTATAGAATTGTGCACTATTTGGTTGAGTAGATTTGTAATCAATCTGACCAATGAGAACATTGTAACAGCATCAAGGTAAGTAGAACATTTTTAAACTATTTAAAAACAATTTTCTACATCTTAAAATGCTAAAATCTGTTCTCTTCTTTCTATATTTCTGGAGTAGATAAGAACTTTTGAAACGTCATTATACATTATGCCTGAGGAATAGAGAAGTGGAATAGAATTCTTAAACCTTCTTCCCTCCATCAGATAAAACACATAGAATGCTGTAACATCGTATCTTTCACTTAGAGAGCCAGTTTTGTGTAGTGGTTGAGACGGACAGGAGACCATGAATTCTAGTCCCACTTTAAGTGTGAAGCCAGATGAGTGATTTTGGGCTAATCCCTGTCTCTCAAGCCTAGGAAGAAGGCAATGGCAAGCCACTTCGGAAATCTTGCCAAGAAAACTGCAGGGACTTGTCCAGGAAGTTGCCAAGGTTCAACATTAACTTAAAGTGCCCCCCTCAACAAATAAAATCAACTTAGTTTTCATTGTGTGCTGCAGCCAAACTATTGGCTGGGATTAATAACCAATAGCTTGTTATGTCCTTGCTGACTCCACTCAAATATGACCTGCAAAGCCATATGTGATCCGGACTGGATATTTGGAAAGTTGGGCCATAGTTACTTAGACTTAGGCTGTAGTTACTTGACTAAAGCCAGTCTATCTGATGTCGCTTTTCTTCCTTAAGGAAAACAGGGATACAATTACAGATCGCCCTTGACTTACGACCACAGTTGTGGCCCTGTCTCATTTTACTAGTTTTCTTGTTGTGGTTGTTAAGTGAATCATTGGAGTTGTTAAGAGAATCATGTAGTTGTTGGGTGAATCAGATTTCCTCCATTGACTGCTTTTGGGAAGCAAAGTGAATGGTTTTGCTGGGAAGGTTGCAAATGGCAATCACATGATCCCAGGATGCGACAACTGTCGTAAATTGCCAAGCTTTCAAATTTTGATCATGTGACCATGAGGATGGGGCAATGGTCATAAGCACAAGTACTGTCCATAAATCACTTTTTTTCAGTGCTGTTGTAGCTTTGAATGTTTGTAGGTTGAGGACCACCTGTATAGAACGTTTGTCATGAACTTAACTTTCCTTATTCAAGGTATTTATTTAGTAAATTAAAAGGAATTGTTCTAGACGAGTGTTTTTCAAATTTGCAGCTTTAAAGTGCATGGACTATGGCTGGGGAATTTTGGGAGCTGAAATCCAAGGATCTTAAAGTCGCCAGTCTCTTGGTCTAGAGTAGTGTTACCCAACTTTGGCATCTTTAAGATGTATGTACTTAAACTTTCAGAGTTTTCTAGCCTTCTGGAGAATTCTGCTTGTTGATAATTCTTGGGAGTTGAAGTTCACACATGTTGAAGTTGCCAAGATTGAGATATGCTGCTCTAGAGTTTTCCTTTGGGGATAAAATAGCAAAGCACCTTTTGGAGTGATTCATTTTATGTGTGTCTTTACAGACCATCCTGTATTATTTGATATTTTGCGCTTGGTGTCTGTCTGTCTCTTTCTCCGATTTGTTTACGATTCATCATGCCTCATGAACTGCATGAACTATCTCAGTAACTGTAATGCAAAATAGATCAGTAAGGCTAGAAAACACATTTCATTTGGAGCAAAAATTAAAAACTAACCGTTTCCCGCAGGTAAAACATATGATTAGTGTTTCCTGGTTATAAATGAAGAAATTTATTTCATTTTCAATCAAGTTTTTGTTTTTCCAGGACAAGTTTTTTTGTACTTATGGATCAGTTTATTATTTTAAAAAAATCTCATAAAGTGCATTTCCCTAATAAACACATTGTTCCAAGGTATTGCTTACTATTCTATGGTTGGTTTGCAAGCATCGCCTATTGAGTTTGTCCATTGTGTTTGTGATTAAAGGAACTGAAAATATTACATCCTAATTTGTGTATTCTAGTCCCCCATGATGATAAGGACATCGTGGGGGACTGGAACGCCAAAGTAGGAAGCCAAAAGATAACCGGAATAACAGGCAAGTTTGGCCTTGGAGTACAAAATGAAGCAGGGCAGAGGCTGGTAGAATTC
>JANHFR010000635.1:117752-128039 GCA_032468015.1 Mimophis mahfalensis | reverse complement strand
ATTGTTGGGGGCAATAAGCTGACTTTGTAAAAATGCTGCTAATAAGCAGGCATTTACAAGGAATGAAGGCTATTGCTGAGCACATTGATTTGTGCTTAAACAGATTGTAAGCCACCCTGAGTCGCTGGAGAAGGGCGGCATATAAATGGGATTAAAAATAAAAAATAAAAATAAAAAAATATTGGAAACAGCATTCTGTAGCACCTTGCTAAACATCTGGTAAAATCTGGGCTGTAGTGCTGGAAAATTCATTTGGAAGAAGTTCTATTTTGATCCATTACTGTATGAGGAAATGAAAATGGGCTAGAGAACTGCACAACTCAGAAGGGAGGGAAAAAACAACATCACTGAAGTCCTCTGACTGACTAGGCCAGTTGCTGTATCTTCCTCTCCCTTGTACTTTTGCAAACCAAGGGAGCATTGTAGGTGTGCGCATCCAACTCCCTCTGCTGTTGCTTCCTTTGAATTGCTTCAGAACAATTCAGAACAATTCTTTCAGTCTTCTTCCTGGTTTCACTGAGTTTATTTATTCACTACATTTATATCTCTTCTTTCCTCTCCACATATAAAACACACTGCAGTGGTGTATTTCCAAATTGTTTCCTGCTGGTTTTATGCATGCACGCTTTGTGCTCGCGCAGAGGGTTCAAAGACAGACCTCTGTCAATGCTATAAACTGAGCTGTTTTTTAGTTGAGGTGTGGCAATCTGCTCTGCCATGTGAATCAGCTGAGCTAAAAAACAAGGGAATATAGGAGAGGTAAAGGCGGAGGCAAGCGAGTGGTGCTAACCAGAGGTGGTATTTGCCGGTTCTCTAAAGTAATCAAAATTTCCACTACTGGTACACCAGAACTGGTCCGAACCAGCTGAATACCACCTCCGGAGCACTGCCTTCTCCAATAAGGAAACATCAGAATTAATGTATTCCAGGATTTCAAGCAATGCATTATATCCAGTCAACTACCCATAGGTTCCCAAGTTTTATTCTATTTCATTTTTAACAAATGGTTCTTAAATAAAAATTTACTTCCATTTGTTTTCCATATTGTAACGTTGAACGGGCTCTAAATGAACTGTTGTAAGTTGAGGACTACCTGTCATCCTAGCTTAATAACCACAGAATCTTGGTAATTGAGCGAAATAGTTGTTCCGTGAGATGTCCAGGTAACTGCTTCACTGAATGATTAGGATCCCAACACTCCCAGTTGCAGAAACTATCTCACAGGTCAGTAAATGAACAGGTCAGCCATTTACCTTGCCCGCTTCTTTCTCACCCGATACATTCAGTGTCACCATTATGCAGACTGTCTTGAACTGTCTCTGAATCTCATCTTTCCATCTGGACGACCAGATAGAAGAAGAACAAGCAATAAAAATAGGGCTGCCCTGTCTTAAGCCACAAAATTCAAGCAACCGCGATATGTCAGTAAGGAATAATTCAGCTGTTTTCTGGCCTCTGATGGTTATATGAATTTTTACAACACACATCATCCGGTTGACCAGAAGGTCAGACAGAAAGCGTACCAAGGAATGGAAGTGACCCAAAGCTTTTTTTAAAAGTCCAGATTGCCAGACATTATCTCAGTATGTCTAGCATTACCCTATACGGCACTTTTTCAATCTTTCTCAGTTTGGTGCTCTCTAGCTATGTGTGGACTACAACTCCCAGCCATCATGGAGGAAGGGTGGCTATGAGTTTTGTGATATGTGATCCCAACCCATTTGGGGGTGGGAATCCGTTTGGGATATAGTGATATAACGTTATATAGTAAGTATTTCCTTTCAGTAGTCTAAAATATCTCTGCATTTGGCTTAGTTGACAATTGATGTCTAACAATACTAAACCTGGTGACATGTGTATCTTTTAACAGTTTTTATTCCATGCTTGAATTCCTAAATGTCTAATACCTGTATATTTCCAATTATATTTCTTTTTCCAAATTAAAAAAAAATCAAAATCCTAACCCTCCTTTACCTTATTCTGTTCTCCCATGCCTCATCTTTATTTATTTATGATTTTTTATTTATTTATCTTTATTTATTTATGAATTTTTTACCCCACCTACAGTATCTCACCTAAGTAACTCTTGGCAATTTACTGGAGGTTTTTTGTTTGTTTCTTTATTTTGAGAGGCAGCTATCAGTACTATACACAGTATTCCAAGTCAGTACACCAAAAATATACACATTGTTAGAACATAAGAGCCACTTAATAGTAACAGGCTAGGAACTGGGAGACAGTGAGTTCTAGTCCTGCCTTAGGCATGAAGGCTACTGAGTGACCTTGGGCCAGGTACTCTCAGCTCTAGGAAGGAGGCCAGGGCAGACCATGGCTGAAATCTTGCCAAGAAATCAGTAGGGACTCGTCCAGGCAATCACACACACACACACACACAGTTGTTGGAACCTTGAAAGTTATATTTCTAATCACTTTCCTAAGAATCACTTAAAAGTGTAATTATATAGTTTTAGTCTGGAATAGTTTTTTCAAGTCAGTATTTCATTTCTTACCCTGTAGAACACACATTATGTAATAAACACAATAGAAATATAAAGGAAAATGTTTAATAGCCCATTGATGATTTGTTATAACCACCATTTGGAACAGACATAACATAAACATAACATATTCGGATGTTACACCATTATGTGGTCCCAAGATACATATCCAGAATGTGCCTAAGGAATTGCGTCACATGAAGCTAAGCAAGATAGTTTTCTGCTCCTTCTCCCATGGTATAAAGTAGTGTAGGTGCATTTTAATCTCCACTTCATTGCTGTCAAAATAAAAAGAGCTGAACATTTTCAGTCCGGTTCATGGCAATAGGTTTTTTTGGCTCTTCCTAGCTTATTTTTTCGGCAAATGCAGGGTCTGTTTTTTCAGATCAACGGAGTGCTGATTCATTGATTGTGGCAAGAATTGACCCACAGGCTTGTTGCCCAGGCCTGATCTAATGGGCTGAGAAAGAGCGACTGGCCCAAAGCCACCCAGCTGCCTTTCATGCCTAAGGTGGGACTAGATTCACGGTCTCTGCCTTAACTACTCGACCAAACTGGCTATACATTGGTGGTAGATATTCCCCCATCTATCAAAATCTGGGAAGTTGGATTTTAATTTTTAAATAAAGTTGGTCTCTAGCTGAAAAAGTTGTCCGCGCTTGTCTTCGTGTGCCTTATTCTGTGAGACTGTTTCATGGTTGACATGAAACCTCTGTTACAATAGTTAATTAGTTCCTATATGTGTGTCTTTTCTCTATTGGTGTTATACTGCAGTTAACCATTTCCAGAGTACTTTTATAAATATAAGCGCACATTAGGCTTTTTCTTAGTTTCTGCACCTAACAGTCTTGGGTAATTAGACTGGGAAACGTATCCTGCGTTCAGAGTATTGGTTTTCCATTTGTAAACGCGGCACCCTGCTTGTGGACTTCCCAGAGGGAAACAGGATGCTTGGATTGCTTAATTCTTTGGTATGATCCAGCAGGATTCTCTTTTTTATGCTCTCAATACCTTTAGCTCAAAGGCAGAACTTGAATTGCTTATTGACTTGAAAAATGCAGGGAGCCTCTCTAAAGTAAAGCCTAAAAAATAAGAAAACAATCTACTGAAATATTGGAAGAAATTGTTAAAAGGATCTTAACTGAGGAGCAGGGTGAGGGGTGGCGGGCTAAGTAGTGAGTCTAAGCAGATTGCCTGAAGTAACACACAGTTCCAGAGCTTTGAATCAACACAATATAAGGCCCTTTCCTGTGCACCCAGGAAACTGACCTCAGAAAATGAGAATATCCATCTGTCTGTGCGCTTTTGTGCATGCAGTATTCACTTAATTCATTGGGGGAAACTCCCAGATACCATGTGTAAGAGTTTACCTTGAAGAGGTTCAGACCTATGCCTCACTGTTGGTAGATGAGTATTGAACATAGTTGGCTGGATCTGCTTTTCATGCATAGGAGAAAGAAAGAAACTAACAATGCTTAGCTGGTAGTGGGGAATGTGAAGAATTAAATCTGTGTAGGCTGGCAAGCTGCAGATCATGGGCTAGCAAGCTGTTGGTCACACAGAATTTTCCATTGGCAGACAGCTGTTGAAGTCTTGCTAGCTTAGCCACCTGTCAGACAGTTCAAGCACACTTTTTTTAAAAAAAGTAAGATTCATAGTCTGTTGTGGAATTTTTTCCCCCCAGTTATGTGTGCAGAATTAGAGGGACAACATTGGCTTTGATAACATAACCACACTGGTTCTTCTGGTGACGTTATGCAGCAATTTAGCCTAAGTTCTTGATTTATAAAACTTTTCTATATACAGTAGCCAATAGTAGCCACTGCAAAAGCAGAAATCCAGGTGCAGGCAAGTTGACATTGTCCAAAGGGGCAGACTTCCACCCTGCTCCAGTAAAACTGTGCAACAAAGTGACTTCTTTGCATCACGTATACTGTGTGTAAGCTTCCCTTTGAAAGGAAAAATACTAGTCAGAATTTTTGTGCTGTCATGTTAATCATTTTCCTAATTAATCAGAGACATGTTGCTGTTTTATTATTGTGTTTCCAGTCCTGATGGCTGCTAAGAAATTCTGACAAGTTGGCCTTCCCCAGCAATCTTTCCCAATTGAAATCAATGTTCTGCATAACACAGAATTAGCACTCTTAGAAAAGACCTCTGAGGAACAGACATGACAAGCAATGTGGCAAGTACTAGGCAAGCACTTATCAGGCAGAAGCCTCGGTGGAAGCCAGATATCCAGACTCTCTGCAGCTCAAGCCTATGCAGGCTGGCCATGCCCTAAAATCAGAGGGCAGAGGAATGCCCACAGCAACCTGGAGTGGCCAAGAAATAAGAGCTGGGCAAATCCCAGTCCCTGACCATATCATCAACCACATGGGCAGTAAATCATGCTGAATCATGTCCAAAGGAAAATACCGGTAATTACCGTAAGCTTTGGACCATAAGACTCACTTCCCCCCCAAAAAAGTTGGGGGGGGGATGAGGGTGCGTCTTATGGTCCAAATGCTGTCCAGCACACGCACAAGCGGGGGCAAGCCAACCCGGCTCTCTCAGAACAATGGAGCTAAATATTTTAGTATACTGGTACTATTTGGTTCAGAATATTATTTTTTTTTGTTTTCCTGCTCTAAAAACTGGGTGCGTCTTATGGTCCGAAATTTATGGTATGTGAGAAGAGACCAAACACTACTATAAAACTGGATCAGCTAAGGAGAATTTTAAGCGGCCTCAGTGTGGGATGGGAGTAATCTACATCATGAAGACATTGCAGAAAAACCTAATTGCTGGGGCACGACTGTGCCATGGTTAGGGGCGAGCAAGGAAAAGCCCTAAGTCTCTCTGGCAAAATTGAAAACAATACAAGTAGTCCTCAACTTACAACAGTTCACTCAGTACAAACTTACAGCAGCACTGAAAAAAAGCAACTTATGACCATATTTCACACTTACAACTGTTGAAGCATCCCCATAGGCACGCGGTTTACATTTGGATGCTTGGCAACTGGTTCATATTTATGACGGTTGCAGTGTCCCGGGGTCATGGCATTCCTTTTTGTGACCTTCTGACAAGCAAAGTCAACGGGAAACCAGATTCACTTAACAACTGCGTTACGAGGCCGACTGGCTCTCGAGGTTGTTGAGAGATCAAAAAAACTCCAACTACCATCGATGTTGGGACTTGTGGTATTCTTGGTTAGATAAAAGATTGAAGTAATGCTGTAATATAGAACTTTCCTAATGTAGAAATATAATTTTGGTTGATATGTGTGCTCATCGCGATGACGTTTATGTTTTTAAGTTCTTGTAAATATTTTTTTAAAAAATAAACAACCGCATTACTAATTTAACAACTGCAGTGATTCACTTGATGAATGTGGCCAGAAAAGTCATACAATGGGGCAAAACTTACTTAGAGGATGTCTTACTTAGCAAGAGAAATGTTGGACTCAACTGTGGTTGTAAGTCAAAGACTACTTATACGCTATTGCTCTGAATGCATCCATTTTCATCCTTTCATTTGTCATTAAGTTTCGCGGTTGAGCACTTATTTCACTATTCAGGGCACTTTCATCACACAAAGTACTAAAGAAGCTGAAGTGCCAGTCTAACCGTTTCCTGTGTTGTTTAGTCATTTGTGCCTAATGGTTTTGAATGTGGTTTCATGCCAAGCTCTGACTCTTGCAAAGCATACTGGAATTTCCTTTTCAATTCTGTATGCATGTGTCAGTGTGTACTTAGAAAGCACATTGGCATACCTTTTTAATTTGGATGTAATTTTGGTCCATTAATTCACAACTACATTTAAACTTGTCATGTTTTAATTATGTTCTGCTAAGAAATATATTTGGCTTTGTATAGATGCCTAAATAAGTGCTTTATAGTCCTAGAGTGCATGTTAAAATACTCATTTTCACCTGGTTCTCATTCAGAGAACAGCCCCTTGTACAAAAGGAATACTTCCTCTGACTTGGAAGGCAAAGCTGATCAGAATAAGCCACGTTCGACTTCTGAGATGTTTTCTATGTAAAGTGTGATTGTTTATTTTGTATGGCTTATCTTGACCCCTTACCCTTCTTAAAACAATGGCTCCTTTCAATGGATTTTCCAACAATTTAATTATTTTTTAGCTGTGTCTGGAGCAAAACAAATAAGCAAAACAGTAGTCAGAAAGCAGTAAAATAAAATAAATAACAGGTTATTTTATTTATGCCATGTTATTTATAAGTGACAATTATTGGTCAAATAATTATAGATTAAATATGCAAGTTTGTTACTTTTATGAATACAGTACATCTGACTTTAAATGATGCTTGCTATAATATTAGTGACCACTAGATGCCCTCTGCATTATATTAAAAGAAGAAGGGGGGCGTTAATTCAGTAATTAAAATTAGTGACTGCTCATTTATTTTTCCCAAACCAACATACATGTTACAAATCTGTTATTCTCAGTATTCTTTAAAGGTTGTCTTGCTATTCTCCAATCAAACAATGTATATATTCAAAGAAAGATGGATGTATATCAATAAAAATAACTACAGTAGCATATTATTTAGTGGGGGGTTTTTTACACGTTCAGTGAGATATGGTTAGTTTAATGGATCAGGCTACACTGGCTCATAGTGGACCATATAAATTGTGTTCGCTTCTTGATCCATTTCTGCTTCTTCTGCAGGGACAAAGACAATGGAAACTAACATTAGTGAATGTACAGTTAATCAAAATGCTTGCTTCAATGTACTCTCATAAAAAGGGGGATAGGGGACTTTAACATTTATTCAGTTGTCTTCCTGGAATTTTCAAGGAAGGGATAAGCATTAAATTGTATGATTCATCCATTTGATCTGTAATTCCTCTGAGGTGTTTGTCAAGGGTCTGAATTGCAATATTACTGTCTCTCCTAACCTCTGCTGCCCCTTAGTGTGAAGCAGATCAGAAGCTTGGTCCTTAAAGAAAATTCCCTTTGTTGAAACTGTCCCACTGTTGGGAGGGAACAAGTTTTACCCAAGCTGACCAAATTCTGGTTGTTTTGTCAGTTGGTTCTTTGTGAAAACCCTGAACATGAAAACACCATAAATGAATGAATGAATGAATGAATGAATGAATGAATGAATGAATGAATGAATGAATGAATGATCGATCCCCTTTTTTATTCCCATTCTATTTTGTCCTCTGGTGAAGTGCTCTTAACTTGTTAGTGTTTGTAGACCATCTGGGACGAAGCATTTGTGTGACTCAGTTTCTGTTCTAGCTTTTGTTGATGTGACCAGTATATTAGAAGTTCCACTGTGGGGCCTTGTTTTCTGTTTGAAACTACAGCTGTGTGCAGTTTCTGACCAAGCTGGCTTTAAAACAGTACAGGTAGTCCTTTTTTAGTGATTGCCTCATTTAACAGCCATTCTCAGTTACAAGTTTGATGAAAAAGTAACCCTACCACCAATCCTTGCCTTTACAACCTTCACAGGTCTGTAAAGCATAGGAAAGCTGAAGTATAATCATAAGCACAGTTGCAGGTTCACTTGGTTGCTTTGTTTAGAAACCAAGTTGCCAGTCCCAATTATGGTTGCTAAACAAAGATTGCTTATATCATCTTTATGCTTTTTAACTGTTAGTTTTTTTAACAACTTGGGTTAAATACCGACAGTTCTCTTAATTGTGCTTAGGAGATCAGGCAAGATGTATGACAGTGATCCTTCCTCCTCATCTTCCTTCTCTCCTGTTTTCTTTTCAGAACTACTCACAGTGAATATCATATATGTGAACCATTTTGAATACTAACTAGGACTAATTTCAAGCTAGAATTTGAAAATTCAGATCATAATTATTGTTCATTCAGTTTTAGAGGTAGTTGAATATAGCTTAG
This sequence comes from Mimophis mahfalensis, assembly GCA_032468015.1. Taxonomy (NCBI): domain Eukaryota; kingdom Metazoa; phylum Chordata; class Lepidosauria; order Squamata; genus Mimophis; species Mimophis mahfalensis. Next base: position 119,676 of record JANHFR010000635.1, on the reverse strand, counting down.
ATCTAATTTTAACCAATATTAGTTGAATTTAGATCCCTTTGAAAATAGAGCAATTTTGATTAATTAGGATTAACTTTTCATATTGATTCTACTGCAGTTTACATATGTACAAGTAAATTTGGATAGATCCTACCTGTAATTTGTTTTCTGCCATTCCTTTGTTTCCTTATCACATAGTGGTGGAACATCAGAACGGGGAATTTGAGGTACCCAAAGTATGGCTATAATGTGTAAGTTGTTGCAAATTGAAAAGATAGATATATGCTAGTATTTTCAGTGAGCTTTAGACTTCTCCTGGTAGGACTTTCTCTTTATATGGGATCATAGGAAGTAAATGTTTACAACATTATCCTTGTATAGCAAAGCTAAAGAAACTTTGGCCCATAAGTTATTGATTCTTCCCCATGAAAAAAATGTATTTATTCATTAAAATATGAAGGCCTACATGCCCCCAAGACCTAACGTGTAATTGCTTCAGAATTTTAAACAATTAGGGCTAGTCTTTTTGTTTAGAATAACTTGATCCATCATTAATTTTGCATTTATCCGAAGATGGGTTTTAAGTTAGCAAAAAGATGGAGCAGAAAGGATACAAGGCAGTACAGCTTGTATCAGTTCAGAATTGAAGTCTTATGCCACAGCTCTATAAACAAAAATCAAAAGCAGTTCTGATAAGATGGTGAATGTATTCATCTTTAAATAGCCACCTTCGTTTCACCTTTGGGCTGCAGAAACTAATATCCTGGATCCTTCGGTGATTCATTTATGGTTGCTAATCTGTTTTCTCAGAATTGCAGCATAAATTAGATCAAATCAGAAGATTTTGCCGGTTTCACTTCACTTCATTTCTCCTTAGAAAAGGTAAGGGTGGCAACTTACCAGATCTGGTAAATCACTCCCACTTGAGAAAAATGCATGAAAACAATGGCAGGAAACGCTGAAGGGTGGAAACAATCCATGGAGCACAAAATCCACAAATCAAGAAGCTTCCTGATTGGCTTGATTTGCAAGGGACAAGAGCACTTGGAAAAGCCTTGAAATATTATTCCATGAGGCTGAAATGTTTTTTTCATTACAGAGAATTTGTCACATGCTACCTTTGTAATAAGAGGAAAAAAAATACCTTGCTTGTACAAACAGAAAGGCTTAAGGAAAAAAATCAAGCTGGCGGAAGGGAGACAGGATACTGCTGTTGATACTTCAGACTGTACTTTGTCATCTAAAACTAATGGTTTTCAACATTATATGATGGAAGGAAACCCATCCTTGTCTTGGTGTTTTCCCCCTCCTTGTTTACTTCTCTAATTGCAGTTTGCCCCATGTTTCTGAATGGGCATTATATTTTATTGTTTGACCAGTAAAAATTTCATACCATTAGCTACTATTTATATTTTTTATTACACCTTTCCTCCTTTCATAGCATATTAGAATGTGCCACCTGTTATATAGGCATCTATAAGACAGTATCTTCCAGTGCTATTAGAATGCTACTCTGAGAACTCCCTAGAATTTCTGTGTTGCATTATGTAATAATTTTAATTTTCTTCTAAGATGTATCCCATCATGTTTAATATGCATTGTGCATTGCTTTAGATTCTTTTATATTATTTCCCCAAGTGTTGGTATTTTTTGGCTCAAAAGTTGATCAATATATTAAAAATTACATCAAAACACTTTACACTAACACTAACATACTGCCATATCGACTTGAAAGTATATTTCATTTCATTTCATTTATTGAATTGAATAGTTCAACTTACTTTAGAGTAAGTATATGTAGGACGGGCTGCATATTCTATAATTTTTGGTATTTGCATTCCATTGACCTTGTTGTATATGTGAGTATATTATTATTATTATTATTATTATTATTATTATTATTATTATTATTATTATTATTATTATTATTATTACTGTTGTTGTT
>JANHFR010000635.1:62973-73473 GCA_032468015.1 Mimophis mahfalensis | reverse complement strand
AAGATGTGTGGACTTCAACTCCCAGAATTCCCCAGCCAGCTGGCTGAGGAATTCTGGGAGCTGAAGTCCACGCATCTTCAAACTGCCAAGGTTGAGAAACACAGAGCTAGAGACTGCTGATAGCAACCTGCGGAGACCTTGTGCCTCACTGAATAAACCCTACACAAGATAAATGAAATTAGCATGAGCAATATGGACCAGTGCCCATTTTGCCTGCAGTTTTGAATGTAGCAGGCTTGAAATGTTAATGCCTTGTTCTGGAATACCCAGGGGGTTTTAAAAGTTGCTTAGCTTGACTTGGCATTCTTTACTCTTCTGGTACACATAGTTGGTGTTCTGATAGTAGAATGTCCTCTGGGCCCAAATTATTAAACATGTAAAGCATGTGATGGCTTTGCCTGTGACCCGGATGGAACATTGATTTGGTTTACAGAATTATAAGAGAAAAATCACCACAATAATAGCGGTGACGGAGGCTTCTGCAAATCTAAGATTTTTTTTACATTAAAAATCTCTTATTTTTGTCACCTGATCAATAAATATGCCCAACAGAAAATGGAAATTGACCATCCCTCATGGGATGCTTATTCTTTATTTGGAACATTAACCTTATTTCAGAATTGATATGTGTACAAAGGTAAAGAAAGTTCATGTTTGCTTATGGAAGAATCTGTATTTCAAAAGAAACCAATTTCCCATTTGCTAGTGGAACCTGGATCTTGATGGTACTGGGGCACAGTTTGAGACATCTCTTATATTTGGTGTGCTGGTGGGGGCTTCTGGGAGGAGATTTAGTGCAGCACCTTCCTGAAGATTATTAAACACACACACACAGAGAGAGACCATTTGTTTAGCTTCTTAAAATAGGACTCAACTGTCACAGTGCAAAACTCTGGCAGATTTAAGATTTCCCTGGAAGAAAGAAACAGACTTACTGCTCTTTGAGAAACATACAAGCCAAAATCCTTGTGGTTAAGCTACACTAGTGTAAACATTTGAATCCAAGCTGTCCCTATTATTATTATCTCTTTTATTCATTAAATATGAAACTCAGTCAACTGAACATTTTAAAATGTCTCACAAATACCAGTGATTGGTGCTAATGGTTGATACAGGTTGCTGCCAGCATCCTAGGTATCAACCAAGTATCTTCTTAAAATATATGATGTTCCAAGTATTTATTTATTTATTTATTTATTTATTTATTTATTTATTTATTTATTTAATTTAGCGAAGTTTTTTGCAGTTCCTCTGGTGTTATTGCAGGAAGCTGCAATTTCTTGATGTATTTTATAAAATTCTTGGACAAGGTACCAAGTGTCCCGATGACAATGGGTATTGCTGTTCCATGTTTCATCCATAACCATGTAGTTCCAATGATCAGGCAGTGATATTTCGTGATTTTTTCCAGTTCTTTTTCTTTGATCCTGACATCTCCTGGTACAGTGATATCAATAAATTGTACACTTTGGCCCGCAACAACCGTAACATCTGGCATGTTGTGTTCCAAATGGTGATCCATCTGTATTCAAAAGTCCCACAAGATGATGATGATGGTGATGATTATTGGTATTGGCATTATTATTATTATTGATCGTTGCACAGTCAGCCAGATATTCAGACTGGGTGTGGTGCTTTTGTCTACCTATCAAATCCTTACCAAGGACCTGGGATAGTCAAATCTGGATGTTTGACAGTGTTACAGATGTTGTTGTTATTATTGTTGTTGTTAAATTATTGCTTTATTATTCAAATTGGAATAGCTTTTCTTAAATCTCCACTCCTGATTTTAGTCATAGTATATGATAAGTAGTAATACTAACTAGGGCTGTGCAATACATCAGAGTCAGATAAGAAAAGCTGCTGAAGAACATGTAGAAGTTGGAAAATAACCTGCTGTGAGTTTTAGGGTAGCTGTGTTTCCTGTAGTTATAGGACAGCTGTGGAAGGAATTGTGTGATCATTGAAAAAGATACAGTCGCTTTAAAGAGTTGCAAAGAGTTACTATATTCCCACTCCCCTGTGTTTCATTAAAAACATCTTTCTGGAATCAAATTCAAAGGACTACATAATCATCATATAGAAATGATTTAATTAACTTAGTTTAGTTTTGACTGAATTTACATAAAATTATTAAATTCATTAAACCCAATTTATATTAGACGATTTAATTTGCCATTTCCTAACTCATTTATTGGTTCACTCCAAACCCAGGAGTGTCCTTTTTGACTTAAAAACTGTGACCTCTGACCTGTGGATAGAACTTTTTAAAACATACTGTATTTCTTCACAGAGGCAGAGAGATTTGTCATGTGGTCTGAAAATACCAATGAAAGCCGTCAGGTGAAAGCAACAGCTTTGGTGAGTGATATGATTTTGCACATTAGCCTATTCATGTGTTTACACAAACAATTGGTTGCTATTTGTATTCTATGCAATTATTTTTATTCTATACTTTGGTCTCAGATAGAATTATGATTGGGACTTTGAACAGGCAAAAGTAAGAGAGTGCTTGTGAGTCATGTTGTATACCAAGGGTTCCCAACACCCGGGCCGCGGCTCACTACTGGGCCATGGCATGTTTGAAACTGGCCTGTCAGGAAATGGCCGCTGCACACGCATGAAGCGCCACCCACATGAGCAGCGCTTGCACTTGCACATGAAGTTCCATTCGCACAAGTGCACATGCGTCACTCACACAAATGGAGCTGTCTGTGCCCATGTGCACCTGCCATTCACACACACACACCTGCCGGACCAGGCCATCAAGCTAGAAAGGTTGAGGACTATGGTTTATATGGTTCTTTCCTTTTTAATCTACCCATCAAGAGATGGGACGGTTTCAACTGAAACTTCTAAAATATTATCCAGTTTATCCCCCAGGCTCAGAAATAAGATGCAGATCTTTAAACACTTAACCCTCAATTGACTCTTGGTTTCACTTGGCAAAAGACTTGCAGGTACAACTTGACTAGTCAGTTGGATAGAGATAGGCAGCTATAGAAATTGAATAAATGTATAATAAATAAGTAAATCAGCTTTGAATTTTAGTGAAGACAGAAACAAAGACTTAAACACAACTGTTGGCTGGTCTTTTGATAATCTTGGTAGTTTTTATATTTCAATTAGTCTTCTACTATGGTGTTCTAGTTGTGACTAAGATCTTTCCATAGTGATGAATCTGCTCTGATAATTTTCTGGTTTAAATTATTAAAAGTCTGTTTCGTGCTAATTTGATTACTTGATTCTATTTTTATTCATTTATTTTTCACATTTATTTATTTTTCATCTCCTGTCCCCTTCAGACAGAGATGCTTGGCAGTGTACAATAAAATGTTAAAATACACAGAACAGCATATAAGAATTAAAAATTTAAAAAATGTAGAATTTAAAAAGAGGCAATGATGATTGAACCCTGTTTAAAAAAAAATCATTTAAAAAACAGAGGAGGGCTCTCAGGGCTCCAACCAGCCCCACACAGCTGTGTGTTTCTCTGGGGTCCCATTCAAGGCTGCAGAGTCATGTTTTACTCCTTGTTGGAAGGCCAGGGGCATGGGGTCCCACTTCACGTCTGGGGGAAGAGTATTACATAAGGAGAGGACAATGGCAGAAACGTCTCTCTTCCTAGATTCCACCAGTTGGAATTCTTCAACTGACAGATCTGCAACATATGTTCCCTTCCTGACGGGGTGGTAATGGAACATTTTTATTGTTAAAACTACTATTTTAACTTAGGAACTGTGTCGTACAATGTCTTACATTATTATCCTCATTGGGTCTTACTTAAATGCCCCCTTGCATCCTGCTTCCCTGTCTTTTGTGTATCTATATGAACAGCAAAAGAAGATGCTTAGATTTTTCTGTAGATAGTTTAAGGAGTCCTCAGCTGTCCAGATGTTGCTGAACAGTGAATAATGGAGAAAATCAACTCTTAGTTTCCTCCATCATTCACAATGCTGTCTGGATATACTGAGAGCTGGAGATCAACTACATCTTCCCCCACCTTACCTGTATACTTACCCCTGAAAGGAACTTCCACTGAACTCTGTGAAAGCCAAATCTTTAAGTTCTTGAGGCAAAAAATGTCCATGAATAATCTTGGGATGATAGTCAGAAGGTGACTGGTATCTTTACAATGCATTCCAGCAGACTAATAAGCAGATTACCACTTGACCAGGTCCCTCTGCTCTTTTAAAAGGTCATTGAGTTCTTTCATAATGGCAGTTGACAAAAGGAAGGATTTCAGTTACTATTGCTTAGCTGCTCAATCCCCTCATGTATATTTAGATTTGGGAGCCATTTTGTTTTTGAGCTTTTAGCAACAGTCCAGTTTCCATTTCTGGAGCATTGCATGAGCAGATGTACAAAAAAGAAAGGGTTAAATATTTTTAATGGTTTAGAAGCTTCATCAGTTTTGCCTTCTGAGTTAGGATGTATATTAAGTTATATTTTGGGCATTGGCTCTTGCCAATACTCAGTTTGATTAGAAGAAACTAAACTAACTTTATTTGTGTGTTTACTGGTGTTTCAGTTCCAGTAAAGAAATCAAATCTGTTTCTGTGAAAGATCAGAAGAAACAGGAAAGATACAGATAAAACATTCTTATATATAGATACCAGATGATTATTTCCTGCATTCCAACATATTTCCTCCATTCCAAATACTTTATACATATGTAAGACACATGCTTTAGTCTAGTCTTCTTCAGTCTGGAATTCTGCAGTTGTTGGGATTGCAACTACTTAAAATCCCTGTCAGCAATGGGGGCTCATGCTCTTAAAACATGTGGAAGGTATTAAGTTAGTAAAACTGCTGCAATCCATCCATTTTACAGTTTTAGTTTTTTTAATTAAGGGCAGTCACTCTCCCCAGTCACTGATCTTCAGGTTTTGTAAAATTCAGAGTCCTGTAAAAGTTAGGATAATCGTTAGGCGTAATTTTAGCAGTTATAAACTGTGCTGGTGATAGTACTTGCACACTGAATGCTTAGATAAATTCATATTAAAAGGATGTATATTTCCCATGAAGGTTTCAAAAGGCTCATTACCAACGAAAGTAAAAGGAATATATTATTTGTGTTCTTATAAAAGTTACTTCTCATTAAAAACATGGAAATGGATATTTCATACAGTATTATCAATCAATCTACGTTCTTTTGCCTATTTATTTTGTCACTGCCTAAATAAATAAATAATCATGATGTAGAGCAGAGATTAAAACAACTAAGGCGCCTGGGCTAAATGCAATTGTTTGAACAGCTGTGGTGTTCAACTGTCCTCAAACTACTGCACATTCCTAATATGAAATACATGACTGGGGAGTCATTGTGTTAACTATATCACATTTTAATTATGTTTAAATATAATCAAAGCAACATCAAATCTGCATTGTTTATGTCTGCAAAGCAATGTTCATTAAGATCGCCAAGAAATCAGAGTTGCATTACATTCTGCATAAGCAAACTGATGTTAAGATTTGATTTTTTTAAAAAAAATACAATAACCTAAACTTTCCTTGTGAGTATAAGAACAAAGATATTAAAAAATGTTATGTATAGAAATCTTTATTTTCACCAGTGAAGTGTGAGGGCTTGCTTGCTTTTTAAGAAACTGTGTACAAGCTCTTTAAAGAGCCTGGTGGTACAGAATGTAGTATTGCAGGCTAATTCTGCCTACAGCGTAGACTTCAATCCTGACTGTGGGCTAGTATGTAAGTCCAAGTGCTATGAATAGAATAGAATAGAACACAACACAACACAACACAACACAATACAATACAATACAATACAATACAATACAATATAATACAATACAATACAATACAATACTTTAGTTGGCCAATTGTAATTACACACACAAGGAATTTGTCTATGATGCATAAGCTTCAGGGTACATGCAAAAACAACACACACACCCCAAGTAATAATAATAACAATGATGCCAATAAGAGAAGATAGTACACAAGTTGAGAAGGATAAAAATTATTGCTATGGCACTCTGAGGTAAGAACTGGAGGTTTCTGGAAGAGAAGCTAGTTGCTGAGTTAAGGGAAAACAGGCCTAAGCAAAAACTGGGTCTGATTCCATAAGGCTGACTTTGTTCGCCCAGATCTTTATTTTTCTATTTTCTCTGTGTGAATGTGGGAGTGTATCTGGAGAGGTAAGATGTCTCTAGTGGGGAAGGTAGGGGGAATGAAAATGCCTAAAGCCATTAATTCAGCTGATTAATAGTCAGAAATAGCAAGAGATTAAGGAGAGAAGATATCTGACATATATATTTCCAGTCTATTTTCCTATCTAGTTTCCTTTCCCTCAAATATATGATACCAATGATTTGATCATGGATGAAGAAGCCAACCTATCAGTTTGCCAGCTCAGGATTTCATGGCTTCCTATCAGCCATGGGTCTGTTTCAAAATGCCATTGGACCAATGCATAGGAAAGAAAAAAGCCTTAATTTAATTTTGCCTCAGGATATAAGAAGGAGATCCAGATACTGAGAAGAGGTACCTTGATGTCATGGTAGATCAACATCTAATGAAACTTAGCATCCTCTAACTTCTGCAAGTCTGGAGGACCCCTTATGATAATCTTTTTCTGAAGACTTATGAATGCTTGATACTGCGGCACAATTCAAAGAATATTTGTTTATTTAACAAATAGGCCACCAGACTCCCAAACAAGGGAGCTTCCAATCAAAAGAACAATGTGTAAAGAATACAACTAATTGAAAGAGCAAAATACCAAAACAAAAGCAATCAGACCAAAACAAAGCAAAACCAAGAGGAGTGTCCACAATCACTGTGTCCCCACAGCCTGGGAGATCAACTGAGTCTTCAATAATTTTGTGAGTAACGTAAGAATGGCAGCCATATAAATTTCTAGAGGAGGATCATTTCAGAGGGAATGAGGTCCTTGATGATTTTTGGAATGGGGAAGTGGAACAGCCCGTGTCACAATCACTCCAAGTGCCATTCTAACACTGAAGAGCCTAAACTTCTCTCTGGCTTCTGGGAGAGCTCCAGGCAATGAAACAAGACAAGAGGCATCAGGAACGCTAATAGTTCAAGTCCCACCAGGGAGTTGTCAGTCATATCTATTGTGTGATATTGAGGGCTGATTAGAAGGCTTATTGTGTGGCCTCCAGCATGGTTTTTAAGATAGGCAAGGCCTTGCTGTCATCTGCCCTGAAATACCCAGTCCTTAAGTCCTTAAATTCAAATAGATTTACTTCAAAGATAAAATGTAATTTAAAGAGGTATGTAACAGCACCACTTCCTCAATCAAACAGACAGGTCTTCATAAAAAACAGTATTTGAATTCATGCTAGGGGCCAAGTCTTAAACACTGAAAAATGCGAAGGTTTTCTTTTCTTTTTTAAATCTGTATTGAAGCTTTAAGGAAAGCATTGTGACAGAGGCATCCAGCTCCCTGTCTTTCTTCTGAATAGCCTTTGATGAAAGGGGCTTCACTCAGTTCATGCACTCTAGTATGCCACAGTAAAAATGCTCAAGTATGTATTTTTGATTGAAGTCTAAGACATTGATCATGTTGTAGCTAAAGAGGCCATACTATAAACCATAGTTGAGTTAAGCTTCCACAGCTGTTGCTTGAAATTCTCTCATAATGCCCAATGGATTTTTGTCCTTCAAAAACTAGTAAGTGAAATATGATTGTATTTTATACTGTATGTTGGCTTTCCCTTAAGGGAGCATATACAAAAGACTACTAAATATCATAATTCCTTTTTATTGAATGCAAGAATGTAGGTTTGTTCCTTTCAAAAATAGCCTGCAGTCCTGTATGTAATTTGTCAACATACGCTTCACTGACTTAGCAGGATTTCCTTTGCAGTCATGCAAATTATTGAACCGCTTCTGGCAGTGAAAATGTATGATTTATCTAAGCTGAACCATGCCATATCATATGTGGAACGTATATTATTTTGCATTCTACATTCAGCACAGCCTATACTAGTATAGTGGTTAAAGTACTGAACTGAGGAATTATTGGGCAGTCTTTTTTTCTCAGTCCAAGCAATTTCACGAAAGAGCTAGATTGGCGATAAAATTTGGAGATCCTAATTTGCAACTTTGAGGTCTTAAAAAGGCAGAATATAAATACAATCAGCCAAGGCTGGTGACACATTACGCATTTCCTAGTAACACTGTCTTTAGGCCATGGGTCTCCAAACTTGGCAATTTTAAGATTTGTGGATTTCAACTCGCTGAATTCCTCAGCCAGCTTTACTGGCTTTAGGCAGATTTGTTTGTTTGTTTGTTTGTTTGTTTGTTTATATTAAATTTATATACCGTCCTTCTCCCATAGGAACTCAGGGCAGTGTACAGGGCATTAAAATAAACTATATTTACAATTAAAATAAAATTAAATCCTACACGCCCTCATGCACAACATACAATTAAAACAACCCACCTTCAGTCCAGGCTGGCCAAAGAAAATAGCCACGTTTTTAAATCCTTACGGAAAGAGGAGATGCCAGGGGCCATCCAGAGTTCCACCAGAAGTTCATTCCATAAGGCAGGCGCCCCCACAGAGATCGCCCTCTCTCTAGGCACCGCCCGCCGGCATTCCATAACTGGCGGACCTGGCGGAGACCCTCCCTGTGCGAACGAACCGGGTGGTGGGAAGATGACGCTGGCAGCAGGTGTCCCCTCAAATATTCAGGTCCCAAGCCATTTAGGGCTTTATAGGTCATAACCAGCACCTTGAATCTCACCCGGAGGGCAACTGGAAGCCAACACAGCTCGCGGAGTAGAGGTGTTACATGGGAGTATCGGGAAGCTCCCATCTGCACCAGTTGAAGCCTCCGGGTGGTCCCCAAGGGCAGCCCAAGGTAGAGTGCATTGCAGTGGTCGAGCCGGGAGGTTACCAGCACATGAGTGACTGTACGTGGGGCGTCTCGGTCCAGATAGGGACACAATTGGCACACCAGGCGAACCTGGGCGAAAGCCCCCCTGGCGACGGTCCCCATGTGGTCTTCAAACATGAGGCCCGCATCCAGAAGGACTCCCAAGTTGCATGCCCTATCCATAGGGGGTAACACCTCACCCCCTATAGATAAAGATGTTCTTATGGAAACGGCTGCGCTCCCAGCACCAATTGATTTCATCAGATAATTTCATCATCACAGTTTTCATACATCAAGTTAAGACAAAATATAATTTGCTCAGCCATAATAGATCAAACCATGGCAGAACATGATGGCTGGCAAAAACTGAAGCCTCAGTTTTATTCTGTCAGATAGCTGTGGTCTTTTAAGCTACATTATCAAATAACCATATAATGGTTGCTCCCAAACCCTTATAGTATCAGTCCATCTTTCTGCCAATTTCTTTCGGTTCATTCATTATGTATGTTCATACTTTTTTATAAAGTTTATTGATTAAAAACAAAAATAAAAAAGATACATTTCTACAATAACGGTTGCATGTTCCAGGTGTTTTCTGGTATCGGCTTCCTTACACTCCATACATTCATATTTCCTATAAGCTTTGTTATAGAAATCCCACTATCATAATGCACATCCATCATTGTTGTTACATTGTTATTAATGTCCATTTCCTTATACTTCCTAAACATCACAATATTTTAATCTCTGTATTTGTTTGCCACCACCCAACTATAAAATAATTCCCATATTTGGAAATACTCAGTATCGTCCTTCTCTTTAATTCTCATAGTCAATCTGGCCATCTCTGCACAACCCAATTTTTTTTTCATTATCTGTGCCTATGTAGGGATTGCCTCATTTCTCCAGCATTGTGCATATACAATCCTAGCTGTAGTCAGGGCATGTAGAATCAAATAGGTAATCATCTTGTTCTTATTTTCCCTTATCATATCCAGCAGGAATGCCTCAGGTTTCAACTCAACCTGGCCTTTTATCATCTGTTCCAACCACTTATGGATTCCACTCCAGTATTTCCTTGCTTTAGGGCATGTCCACCATAGGTGGTAATATGTTCCTAAATTCTGCTTGCATTTTCAACACCGGTCTGATTTACCTTTATCTATCTTCACTAACTGTTTCAGCGAGTAATGCCATCTATGGAGCATCTTGTATAAATTTTCCTTATATGCTATTGACATTATTAACTTCAAATTTCTAATCCATAGCTTCTGCCATTCCTCTAAATCTACCTCATGTCCAAAATTCCTTTCCCAAATTATGTATATTCGTATTACTATTATACATTGCAAAAGGAAACATGTTTCATCAACTGACATCTACAAATGAGCAACTGCCAAATTACTTTTTCCAGACACGTACCAGTAACGTAATTGCTATTGCTTTGGTCCCTGGATGGAACAGATAGCAATACCGTTTAGCATGTAGGCTTATATACTGCCCTATAACATTTTACAGCACTCTAGGGGGGCTTTACAATGTAGAAGTATTTGCACTAGAATGTCGCCGGGCGGTGCCCAGGGGAAGGGCCTTTTCTGTAGGAGCGCCCACCTGGTGGAACCAACTCCCAGTG
>JANHFR010000635.1:31243-42196 GCA_032468015.1 Mimophis mahfalensis | reverse complement strand
TTCTGTACAAAATAGTTAAATTCATGTTAAATATTTGTATAGCAGCTTCAGCACAGTTCTACCATTTGGTACAGTATCTCTAACCTGATCTAAGAAAGTGCACATGTAATAGGGTGTGTCAAATTTTTCAACTTTCAATTTACAAACATTGAGGGGTGCTCAAAAGTTGTGACATGCCTTGGGGATTGTAACGATATTTTTGGTTCCTCTAATACAATTTAGATGTGCTTCGTAGGTAACTACATAAATATCATAACTTTTTAACATTTTGTTTCATTTATAATTTATTCTAAACAAACAATGCTGCGTTCTCTCAGAAAAGGTTGCTCTTCTACAGCACTCACCCAAAATGTTTTTAATTGGCCTAGGCATCCTCTTAATGCAAAGTCACATGTTCTACAATTGACTTTAGATTCTGTAGACAGGGCAGCCCATGGGCCAGATGCGTCACCTGCAGGCCACGCCCACCCCAGCTCCGCGAAGGCAAAAAGTGCTGTGATACAGTACATAATGTGACATCAACATGACTCTGCGTTTGACAGTCATGTTGTAAAAGATCCACTTTTACAGTCTTTGAATGTAATGAATCACCAGGTTCTCTGACTCTGATTTGATGACAGGGCTGACTCAGATAGTCAACTATCCCAGGAGAAATAACTATGTGGCCTAGCAATGTACAGTCTTAAACACTCTGGTCAGATGGGATGTGATACTCCCGCCCACCTCCAGTTCCCACCAAGATGACTCAGAGGCTGTCACTTGCTCCTTTTCTTTTTTTAAACCCTATTCAAACCATGGTGGACATTTAAGGACATTGTTGGGAGGATGCTAATCCATCCTCATTCCCTTCTTCCACTCCCCATGTAGCCAGAGGGGGTAAAAAGTAAAAGGAAAGGGGAAACTACATTCCTAGAAGAGCTTCGTTTTGGAGAGGCTGCATTTCTTTGTGCTGGTAAGAGGAAAGGAAGATCAGTTCGCTTCCTGTTTGTGTGATATGGCTGCCTTAAGTGAGTTTAGCCTCAAGCTTGGGATTGCTTAGCCCTGAAACTAATCCTCCTTTATTCTCAAAATTGAATAACACATTAACCTTAGCGCAACACTTTAAATGGGAACTACTTCAGAGCATGGAACTCTCTGTAACGTATTGTCTTTATGCAGCCTTCAACTCTAGCTCCTGTTGTTTGACCTGAACATTCTTAAGTTCTTTTGTGTAATACAGCCTTTAATTTCTACTGCAGGCAAGGGTCATGAGAGTAAGCATCTAGGAAATACTGTTTCCTTTTCTGTACAGGATATTAAAATGCAACTGGGTTTCTCATTCTTTTAAAGTTTTGATTTGTTGTTGTTGAATTATAACACCACCAGGCTTTCCTTGAATTTACACCAAACATGATTTATTGTAGCCTTCTTAGCTTCAGAATCTAGTGTGCCAGGTGTGAATTTCCCATACTCTGCTAGAAGAGTCTAATGGAACATTTAGAAAGCGTTGTTTTTTTGTCAAGCTTTAGAATACCGCTGACAGTGTAACAAAAGCCTTAAGCTAGAATAACTACTAGTCTGAATAATTATACAGTAGCTTCTGTGGGGTTGGGAGGACACCCTCTCTCATTCTCTGCCTGGAAATTGAATTGCTCTTGAAATAAATAGTTGCAGAAGTGAATGTTGCATCTTAGATTTGCTGCTTTACAAAAATAATAATAATATAGACACCCGGCTACAGTCATGCCATTTTCTATAATCTTTAGGTACTTAAGCCTAGGTTTTCTCCCCATTACCTTCTTTCTACCTAAAAGGTCCTTTAGAGCAGTGTTTCTCAATTTTGGCAGTTTGAAGATGTGTGGAATTCTGGGATTTGAAGTCCACGCATCTTCAAACTGCCAAGGTTGAGAAAAACTGCTTTAGAGGAAAGGTATCAAACTCACGTTATGGTAGTGTTACATGAGGTATCATGACTTTTCCCCCTTTACTAAACTGGGTATGGCTAGCGCTTGACCCATCCAGCCCAAGGAGCCGCAAGTTTGACAGCCCTGCTTTAGAACATGTATATAAAGCTAGCCAACATTTGTGTTACAAGCGAAGGATGCTACCTAACGAAAGCTTTCCTTGTTGGAGTTCCAACTGTATGCATCTTATAGATTTATCTTGGTTTAATGAGATTTTGCCCAAGCTATGGAATTTTTGTCAAATGTTTGAACTGAATATAAAAAGCGAATTTGAGACATTTAATCTATATAATTTGAGATCACATTTGTAAAACATTCATCTATAACTTTTCATGCCTAGTTCATTTGCAGTGAAATTAATCTGATAAGTAATAGGTTTCTTCAGGGCTACAAATCTGCATTTTAAAACTTCAATTGTGAATATATCAGCAAGCAAGCATATTATGGAAACTCGACACCAGGATTTGCTGCCACCGTAACGTGCAAAGTTATTGCAGAAAAGCAGGGAAGAAATGATATCTGATGTCTCACTTTAAGTCCTTGGATTTTTGGAAGTTAAATGACCCTAAAGAGAATGGCCTTCTGTGTCTGATTGGGCCATTACAATGGGTTGTGAAAGCCCTGATGGAATTGCCACATGGCTGGAAGGACTCTAATAGAGCAATTATTATAATAACTGTGTCTGCCTCCCACAGTCCGACCCCTCCCAAGATGTGACAAATGCCTGCCTAACTATGAAGCTGTTAGGGAAATTATTCCATTCCTGGATTCCTAGTTAATCCCTGTAATACTCCTATTCATGAAAAGACTCCTTATCTTAAATCACAATCTTTGGCTGCAGTAGCAGCTGTTGTCAGCCCTAATTGAGATTGCTGATAGAGCAGGACCAAAAGATTTGCATGGCTGCAATGCTTGGAATTGTGATTTAAAGTTACAGTCTCCTTTCTGGCATCCTACAACATACCTGATTCGTGCTTAACTTTTACCCTGAGCATGTTGCCTGTTTTCTGTATGCACAACTCTGCAACTCACCCACTAACAACTCCAATTATAATGGATACTGTTGTTTTAATTAAAGTTAATTTTCTTAAGAGACCCAGTTTGGTGTAGTGATTAAGGGATTAGGTTAGAAATTAGAAGACCATGAATTCGAGTCCTGCCTGCCTTAGGGCCAAAGCCGACTGGGTGATGTTGGGCCAATCACTCTCTCTCAGCCCTAAGAAGGAGGCAATGGCAAACCACTTCCAAAAAACCTTGCCAAGAAAGTTGCAGGGACTTGTCCAGTCAAGCCACTGACTCAAAGGCATCAATCCCTCCTCTTTGTTATTAGTGCTTGCAGAGTCTGTTTGCTACAGGCTGGGAGAATTTTACACCACTTGGTTCTGCTTAAGTGCTTGTTAAAAACACATTACAGCAACCAGAAATACTGAACTGCCTATCTTCATGAACAAGTGGGTGAGGATGCTGGGAGTCCTGCAGCGTACCTGCAAGATACTGTATCAAGAAAACCAGTATATACCTAGCTGCTGTGATAGAAGTAAACCTGGAAAGAGGTAATGTAAAACAAATTACCTGCTCCTAAACTAAGAGAACTATAGTCAAAGATTTCCCAACATAAGGAACTTTCCCTGATTATGTTTTATATACATCATAGAATTTAGATATGGTTTAAGTTTTAGTTAATCTGGAGTTTTGAAAATGAATAAACAGAATTGCCCTTTTTTTTCCTGCACTACTTGCTTTAAAAAGTGGGCTGCAAATATTTAGTTCAACTGAGAGAAACTGGAAACTCTATCCAGGTCACACAGTAGCACAAACTGGTGCTTAATCATTCATTTATTAGTGTTAGGTTATTGTGCCCGAAAGACAAATGGCAAGAAATGGTGTCATTCTGTCTCAATGGACCACACTGAAGATGAATTGGACAGGGGTAATCTGTCTTTCTTGAATTTATCATATGTCTGCTTAGAGCTGGAACTCTAGCAGCTGTTTTACTCTCAGCGTGGAAGTTGTAATTTTTGATTTCCTACAATTCTCTTTTAACAATTGATGTTTTTAAATGTAAAGATAATTAATATTTGATTGGCAAAACGAAGTCCCATCTACAATCATAGCCATGTTCATTATCTATAGTAAGTATTTATTATGGCATGGCTGAAAAATGAGTTCTCAATATAAACTTTATAATTTTTCTATCTTTGGCTTGATAGTGGAATGCTGCTACAGCAACAGTGTCAAAACTTTAACTGTGTTAAAGGTCTGGGTTTATGTCTTTCATGCATCCTGTTTTGGTTCCAGAAAAGAATGGCTTTTGCTAACATAAATTTCACATGAGCTCAACAAGTTTAAGAAGGTTCAGATGGAGGATTTCTCAAGGGACACTCTAGGATGTGAGAAATAATGTTAGTGATCCAGAACTTAATGCCTTTGTTCTGTACAGAGATTTCACAGTGGTCATCTTCAGATGTTTCATTTCGACAGAGATACTAGTTTAGTTTGGTGGGGAAAGTGATCCTTAAATCTGGCTATTTCTACTCATGTAGTGAGTAAATATTGTGCATCTTCATAGTCTATGTAAAATGCTTGGTTTTATATAGGGTTTGTTTTAACACCCGTTGTAGTTTTGTGTGTAAGGTCATATAATAGTTATAAGAATATGATTCCCATATTATATTAAGGTGAGTCTCTGTAAAACAGAATGGTAGGTTATCTCCTACTCTCTTCAGGGCCAGTTTTGGTTTCAGCACATTTGCATAAATCTTGGATTATCATTGAAAACAATTTGTTGTTTTCCTGGTCAGCAGTCGGTTTTCCTGGTTGGCTATCTTGAACTAAAGGCTAAAATTCCAAAAAAATTAGCCTTTGGTTTAAAATTCCAAAAGTTCCTTTCCCTGTCTAGTTTCAGTCTTACTGTGCCTCCATTTGGGGTTTTTAATTTTGTTTTTGCTTCTTTATCCATCTGGAAGCCAAGGAATCCTTTGAAGGTAACATTTGGCCTGGGGGCACCAGCTCTTGGGTAATAGTTTGATGGCTGTAGAAATACTCCATAGGTATTCCAAGTTTTTATCCTGTTGAATCTTTCTCCCAGAGGTCTTTTACACAAATTGCAGTTATTGCTGCTCTTTAAAACATTTTTATAAGGATAAGCCTTGGGAGAGAGAAGTAAAGTACTACTGAAAACTTAAATTACAAACTGGAAAAAAAAGTGTGTTCTGCAGAGCTGAATAATTTTAACAGGCTTCTTCATATTATACCTTTCTCCAGTATATTCTGAAGGGACACACTTCTTTTCTTTGATCCTAAAAGGAAAATGGACATAGCTACATCACTGTTTTTTCTAAGGAATCCAACACATTCTTTCGCTCTTTATTTTCATTCACAATGTCTAGTCTGCAGATTTTGATAATAAAACTATGTTTCAGCTCTGCCAGGGTAACACAATAAGCATTACAGTCAAAGGTTTCCAACTCTGGTTCAGTCACAGCTAGAACATTCGAAGCCTCTCATTATTATACATTGTAATTTCCCATCCTCCTTGTGGTCATCTGCATTGTGAGTTTTCTGCTTCTTATAACCTAACTCATTCCCTTTAGCGCTGGGGCTGGATATGACAGGATCTACTGTCTATTACAGGGAGCAAATATACTGTGAAAATGTTACTGTGGATGATGATCTATAAACCATGTTGGCCCATAAAAGATCATTATGCTGTGTTTAATATTTCTTGAGCTAGTGCAGTGTGAAATGGTTGCTCCTATTTTCATAATGATAATAGGGGTAAAATTCCCTTGAACTAAACTCATCTTCTGGTGATTGTATAGATGGCTCTATGCAATCTTTTTAGCAATAATACAGAAGTGATCTGCTACTGCCTTTTTTCAGGGTTTGTTTTTACTTCTCATCTTAGCCTATAATCTGAGGATTTCCAGGTCCCAATCCAAGTAACTAACCAGGTCTGATCCTCCTTAACATTTTGACATGTAGAGTTAAATTGCAAGTCATAGTAATTTGCTGAATATTTTTAAAAATGCTTCATCCAGCATCTAGATCAGGGGTGTCAAACTGGATTTCTTCAAGGGCGGGATCAACACTGTATTTCTCTGCGGGCTGGCCAGGGAGGGGGAGATAGGACTGATGCCTCCTGCAGCACCCTGTCAGCCAAAACAGAGCATGGGGGCCAATGCGAGGGCCCCTTGTGCCCCGTTTTTGGCCTGGATGGCCTTCTGCAGCATCCTACCAGCCAAAACAGGTCATGGGGGGGCTCACATAGCCCCCGATGCCCCATTTTGGCTGCCAGCGGCCCCACAGGCTGGTCCTTTGCTATTCTCAGGCTGGCCCCATCGGCCAGGTCTAAGTACCCTGCAGGCCAGATTTGGCCCACAGGCTTTAAGTTTGACACCCCTGATCTGTATCATTCTTTTTTTTTTTTTAACACACCATTATAAATTGATTGCATTTCAGGTGGTATCATTACAGAATTCCTGTATTTAAAATTGTTCATATTTGTTTCCTGACGTACTGGGATTGTCCAGATGAAATAAAGTTTGATCTAGTACTCATAAACAAAAGGAAATAATAAATGGATGAATTTATTTTGACAGTTAACTATTGGTCAGGTAAACTGTTTTATAATTACATGTGAAAAGACTTTCACATTTTAAAGCTGAAACTATCGTATATATCTGGGCTCACACAATACATAGACTAAAGGTGGTTTGTTTGGTTTTAACAAGGATAAATTTTTTTTTTATAATCATACAACATTGAAAAAACACCCTAGAAAAGTGTTTTTAAAAGTATGTGTTTTTGAAGCAAATTCTAACTTTAATCATGGTGGTCTAATTAATAGGTACATAAATCAAAAGTAGTCTTAAAAGAGTATTATTTTAGGAGGGGTTCTCAATCAATTTCCTAGTATTTTAATAACTGTCTCTGGCACTGCTAAATTTTTATGTCAAGACTAAGACGAACTCTGCTTGCTCACATCCTGTTTTCTAAATTGAAAGATTTGTTTGGTGAGTTGTAAGTTCTCATTTAAAAAGGGATTATAAGTAAAACAACATCATGTGAATTATAAATAATAAAAATGTGCATTTTCCCTTTTAACATCAGTTGTTTGTGGCTTAAGGCAGGAAGTGGAAAGGGAAAGGCTCTGCCTTAGTGAACTATCCAGTTGTTGATTAGGTCTTGTTCTGTATGACTTCATACATTCCTTCAGAGAAATGAAGTTGAAAGAGCTACCCTTGTGCACAGCTGTTGTGAAGATTGTTTGGCCAATTGCCCTTCCTTTCCTTTTTTTTCTTAAAACAAGGCTGGGTGCTCATGTGCCTTAGAAGTTCTAATTAGTATTTATAGAATTTTTTCTATATAGAGTGTTCTTTCTATATAAAGTTAATTAGTATTTAAATAATTTTTTCTACATAGTGTTTATAGAAATTTTTTTTTTTCATATAAAGTTATTTTACCTTTTCTTCACATGGGTTTTATTATTGTAATTTCATTCATTTTTTCTTGGGATTATTTTTTTAAGTTGGATATAAATGAATTCGAACTATGTTTGAATTACCTATGTGCTTACATATTTAAGATAATTATATTTTAAAAATGAGATGGGAATGGGTAAAGTCAATTATATGGATGGTTAAGTCTTCTTGTAAAGAAGTCTAAATAGATAAAATCATGTACTGTATTGCTTGTCAGAATCCTGTGAATTTTCTTTCCCACATCAGAACAAAACACTAATAATATATATTTTCATGAATTTAGCATAATATAACATTGCTTATTTCCAGTGAAATTAAAAATACTTGCTTCTTTTATAGTGTTGTAGTTGCAAATTATGAATATAAATAGGATTAGTTTAGGAATGTCCTATAAACAATTTTATATACAGCCCACATGGAATATTATAAATGGATATATCGTTTCCTTACAGCATTCCTAAATCATTTGTCTTGTGATGGTAGCGTTCAAGATCAGCAAATCCTCAGGAAAATGCAATTATTTTTTTAAAAAGCCAGTATATGAAGAGCCACATTTTGAAGTCTATCTTTCCTCCTTTTTACATTCTAATTTATTCAGAATCATTATTCACATTTTTCCATAATGAGACATATAACAGGAGGATTTAGTTACTCTCCTGGGTTCTGTGAAGTTGAGAAGAAAGAAGTGAACTGTATGAAGATACATGTTTGTTCATCTTTCTGTTCATCAAACCAAGATCCAATCATCTGAATACAGTTACGTTTGCTCCATTTTAGCTATGATTTGCCTATATAACACAATTTGGCATTCAAATTGAAAACCATTTTATAAATTATTTCACCTCAGTGCTCATATAATGGTAACCTAACTGTGATTAATAAGGTTGAAGAAGGGACAATTTATGTTGTTTGTGGTGTCCTAGGGTCATGTGATCACCTTTTGCAACCTTCTGACAGGCAAAGTCGGCGGGAAGCCAGTTAACAACTATATTACTAATTTAACAACTGCAATGATTCAATTAACGGTGGCAAGAAGAGTTATAAAATGAGGCAAGACTCACTTAACATCTGTCTCGCTTAACAACAGAAATTTTGGGCTCAGTTGTGATCGTAAATCAAGAACTACTTATATTTTACAGTGGCATCGTTTACATTTGCGCTCATTGAGTTTGTAATTCAGTAATTATTTGGGAGGCTATTAGGTTAGATTAGGCAATTAAATTAGATCAACTGAATCCAGTTTTCTAAATACCTTTGATGTGTTGAGCTTGTCATTCTCACATTATATGTTGGGGTTTTTTGCTGGAAATTTGGGAAGAATGCGGTCCCAACATATGAAACGTACTAGATGACAGAAAGATGTGACTTAGCTTACTTCTATTTAGCATCCTTTTCTTAGTATTACTATGGTTTGTGGCATACAAGTAGAATGATGATTTCCTTTTGCTTTGAAAAGTCGGTGAGTCAAGATAATTACAACAGCTGCATGATCCATTAGATGAATAACAAAAATGGGAAGTATTTTAGACCCTTCATTCCATGCATAACAGTACTTGTAGATGGGAATGGCCAGGAAAGCCCAAAGCCAGAGAATTTTTCCTACCACCAGTGCTTATCTAAGCTTCCCCTTCATCTCAGTAAAGCATAACTGGGTGACCCAAAGTGTAAAATACTATATCTTTGGACAGTGTTTTGGGCCACTCTTAAAAGGGAGAGTCAAACAGCTTTGTACCTTTGCTGTAATTAGTATGTTTCTGACCCAAGTTGCTTATTGCCTAGTCATCACTTTAAGTTGACATTGCAGGCATGTAGACATAGAACTCATGTAATTATGATTAATTGCAGCATTTTGACATTCATGCAAACATTCTTTAGAAGGTGGCAGATGCACAAAATTAGCATAAAGTATTCTTTAAGCTTAAGGCCATATCTTCTCTAATTCTTAAGCGAATGGTTGATAGCTTATCAAACTATTTCTTTACAAAATCATACTTGGAAAAGCAAATTCACACTTTGTTATTTCAGCTGATGCTTGGTACACATAAAAAAAAAGGCATGGGGCAAACAAGCATCACATGAATTTGCTATGAGCTTGTTTTTAAGCAAGGCTAAACAAGAAGTATGTGTCTGTGGCATTTGTGCTTGCAATACAGTATTAGGAATCATATTAGGAACTATTTAGGTCCTTCACAATATATTTAAGGAGGCTTTCTGAGTTATTCCATTGACTGCTGAGCAAAAGCATAGTTCTGGCTTTTGCCAGAATTATGTTAGATGCTATTTTTAGTGGTGGTTTTATTGTACACTTTATTTTTCTTCTATTACTGTTTTATTGTAAAGTTGCTCTGGGAAAATTTTCTTGAAGGGCAGGATATAAATAACAAGAATACTGTTTGTTTACTTTTGGCATAGTTCAGGAAATTTATCCAGTTGCAGATACTTTCTATTATGATCAAACATTCCTGTTCACAGAAGGTTTAGAGCGCAAAGATGGTTGGGAACAATAACTATTGAATTCTGAGTGAGTTATTTCTGAAATATTTACAGGTAACTTATGTTCTGCCCTGTCCCATTTTCTAGTCCCCTAAACTCAGCTACATGGCTAGTTTTGTATGTATTTTTTTGGGTTGCCTAGCTGTTAAGACGCTAGGCTTGTCAACTAGAAGGTTGGCAATTTGAGACCCAGGTATCACATGATAGGGTGAGCTCCTACTCTTGCCTCACCTCATGCCCACTTAGCAGTTTGAAAGCACGCAAACACAAGTAGATAAATAGGTACCACTTTGGTGGGAGGGGAGGGTAACAGCGTTCAATGCACCTCGGCATATAGTCATGCTGGCCACAGAAGGGGTTTTTTTTGGGTGGGGGGAGATAATGCTGGCTCCTATAGCTATTAAACGGACAGAAGCACCACGTCCTGGAGTTGGAGACAACCAGACAGGGGAAATCTTTACCTTTATATTGGTTCATAGAGAAAGTTGTAGTAGCTGAGAAATGCAGTGAATAATCCTAGATATTTTGGGCAGTTTTCTTTCAATTGGGTTAAATATATTCTTTTGTAAAAAGAATATAGTGCCTAGGGAAAACATTTTAAAATTATTGTGGAACCTAGATCACAAGGCAAAGTGAGGTTGTACAATTTTAAATTATCCATACTGGAACAGATAGATCTGATTCCAGTCTGGGATGGCTTTAATCTTAGGTTGCAAGGCCAAAGGTTACAGTGGCAGAACTAAAAACAAAAAGAAAAAGAAAAAAATTCCTTGTTTTTCTGAAATCTTTAGGAGTGAGAAAAAAAAGAGAATAGTAACCAATCTACAGTGGTCCCTCTACTTACGAACTACTCGACATACAAATTTTTCGACTTACAAATGGAAAAAGTGGCCCGCATGCTTACAAATTTTTCGACTTACAAATCTAAAACTGTTGGCAGTTTTAGATGTGGTTTCCTCGACTTACAATTTTTTCCAAATTTGGTTTGTGGTGAAGCAGGCAAGGCAGGAGGAAGAACCTTGCTGTTCTTCCCA
>JANHFR010000635.1:4372-19555 GCA_032468015.1 Mimophis mahfalensis | reverse complement strand
AAGGATGGAAGGCTGAGTCAACCTTGAGCCTGGTGAGATTAGAACTTGCACTAATTGCAAGCAGCCGGCAGCTGAGATCAAGCTCTCATCTTGGTGAGCCACCAAGACTCTTTTGAGGGCATCACTGGGTTGGTTCAGGGTAGAGATAAAAAGCTGGGTATCATCAGCATACTGATGATACCTCACCCCAAAACCAAATGCCCCCAAATGGTCATTTTTGGGGAGAGTGTAATGGACATGAATCAGGGACGAATAAAGGATCGTAAGCCCCTTTATTCAGTGCTATGCTAAATGTATTTTTGAAATATCTGTTCTTTATTTTCTGGATTCCTTCAGTTTCATTTTTCTTCCTGTCTCCCAGCCGCATTTGGGTAACAGAAAGCGCCAGGGATTCAGCAATTATTTTTATTAACTCCTTATACATCTTGTGAAAACACATGTTTAATTACAAGGACTGTTACAATGCTAATAATGGCATACATTTCAGCAGTTATGTAATGTCATATTGCATGCCCTAATTGTAGGTAATTAGGAATATATGTAACATAGTTATGTCATGAACACACTATTTGTGATTTTCTTTGGTAGGAAAGCTTTTAAAGCCTTTGCCCTTCGTGTGCTAAAAATAGAAATTGTGAAAAAAAACTGACATCAGATTTTAATAAGTAAATAAAATCAATCATGTCAGTAA
Source organism: Mimophis mahfalensis (assembly GCA_032468015.1). Classification (NCBI taxonomy): domain Eukaryota; kingdom Metazoa; phylum Chordata; class Lepidosauria; order Squamata; genus Mimophis; species Mimophis mahfalensis. Next base: position 18,864 of record JANHFR010000635.1, on the reverse strand, counting down.
ACAAGGTTAGATAGCAACATCTGCTGTTCTTTAGTACGTCATTTTATGCTGGAACTATGGAAATTTTCTCTGTGCTTAGGAAGTGTCCTGTTTCCCCTGCTTTCTGGAGAATCTACACTACTGAAAATTAATTTTAGTAATTAATAATTTTGAGAACAACATTTCAAACCATTACTGCTTCTATTGGAATACATTGGGGGAAATGTTCTGGAATTCTTGTCTTTGCAACAACTGGCCTGATCTAGCCCGTTTTCAGGCTCAAACTTTTTTTTGCTGATTTCTCTCCTGCTGTAGAAGTTTTCTCTGTTCAATTTTTGGAGCGTTACTTCTCAAATCTACAAAGAATACCATTTACCTGTACACAACTTGCTCCCAACATTCCTGTGGATTCGAAAGAATAAAAACCTTTTTAAAAAGAGCATATCAGTCATTAGAGTTTATCTTGGAAATAAATTAAAATTTAATGTTGGTGATTTAACATGAAACTGAAGCAATGAAAACCACATTAAAAAGTTTTTAAGATTTATGTTCTGGACAAATGTCTTTCTTGTTCCACAATGCCAGGGTAGTTTTGAGAAGAAGAAGGAAAAAATAATGTGTATATATAGCGTGCACTAGGAAGTAATGTGTATTGATGTGAAGACGTATTGTCTGTTCCACTGAATATGTTTGACTCCAACATTCCTGAACCTGATATCCTCTGTATGTGTTGAAATTATATCTCTCAAAATTTCTAACCAGCCCCAGCATTTCCAGAAGGCATCAATTTAAGGAAGGCTTTGCTTGAGTATGAAATTTCAAATAAATGTAGATTGCTTTTTCGGTTCTTAATTAAATGCAAAAGACAGCCAATAAATACACATGAAAGTTTTGGTGAGAAAACAAGCAATTGCAAATTACAATTAGTAGTTATCAGAATGAGCATAGATGGGAGATACTTAGAGTAGTGATTATTTTGCTGGATTTCTGTTGTGGCCGTCCCAATCATTATAATGAGGCTTTATTTGTCACATGAAAAAAGTGTTAGATAAAATATGGGGTTTTTTTCATATGATGTAGAAATATTTCTGGTATCATGTATTAGAAAAATTGTTTACACAGGTTCCAATGACTGATTTCTGTTCTTCTGTTTTCATTTTAGAAATCAGCTACATGCTTTGGAGATGACATAAAGTTAAGAGCAGAAAAAGATTACTATAGTGCCAATTTGGGGGAGTCTTCTAGTAATTGCACAACAGAACAAGACAAAATGGAAATCGAAGCCCTTGTTTCAGAACATAGAGACAACATAGTCGGGACCTCAACATGTGCAACAGACAATCAAAGTCACTTACTTTCAACAATTGCCAGTCACAATGGACTGAGGGAACGACATGAATCTTTGGACAGTGAGGTTGCTAAAGAGATCAGATATCTTGATGAGGTGCTAGAAGCAAATTGTTGTGATTCTGCTCCTGATAACCCCTTCAATGGGATGACTTCCTCTTCTCCTGAGAGAAGTGTACCTGTTGCTGTGGATGGTTCTAGTCCATCTGTTCATGTTACTAATGATTTCCCAGTACTCAGTGAGTACAATGGCGTTAAGGTTGGAGGACAAATGCTTCCAACCCTTGAGCAAAGTGGAATTAATACAGCATGTGGGAAGCTAAAAACAAATGGCCATTTTGTAGAGATATTGCAAGAGGAACCCTGCGACACTTTGAAAGTGCCAGTGAGCCCATGCTCTTCCACAAGCTCAAGGTCTTCCAAGGATGGAGAGTTAACATTAGCTACCATTAAGAAAGAAGCCAAGTTTGAGCTTAGAGCATTTCAGGAAGACAAAAAGCCATCTAAGCTTTTTGAGGAAGAGGATCCAGGAGAGAATTACAGAGTGCGTAAAGTGAGGCCTTCCGATGAAATAATAGAATTGGAAAAGGAGAGACGAGAGCTCATCCGAAGCCAGGCTGTCAAGAAAAATCCAGAAATAGCTGCAAAGTGGTGGAATCCACCCCAAGAGAAAACATTAGAGGAACAGCTGGCTGAAGAACACTTGGAGTCTCACAAAAAGTACAAAGAACGCAAACAGAAACAACAGCAACAGCAACAACCACCATCAATGCCTGTAAAGCATACCTCCTATTCCGCTGCACCATCAGATTCAGCTGATAAAAATCAAAAACTTGATATTGTCACAGAACAAATAGATTTTTCAGCTGCTCGGAAACAGTTTCAGTTAATGGAAAATTCAGATCATCAAAACAATCCAGCTGCCCTGAAGCGGTCAGGAACCCCTAAAATGTTCACTATCCAACCATTCTATAAACCAATAGGTCCACCTCAAATGGACCGGCGAACAGTTTCTGTTCCAAAACCTGTGACTGTTTATGGACAAGCTGGTAACAATGAGGTAGCTAATACAAATACTGAGAAGCTGTCCTTCATCTCAGACGACAGCATTAGTCAAAATATCTCTGGTGGTCCTACAGGACTGACTCCTTACATCGACCCTACAAAGTGTGTTCAGGCCATCAAGGTATGGTCAGATGATGATGAGTTCACAAGTGCCAAAGCAGTCCTTACAGTGGTAAAGGATGATGAACAGAGTATATTAGATCAATTCTCAAAATCAGTCAGTGTTTCTTCTCCTCCAGAAGAGCTAGACTCTGGTTTAGATGAATTGTCTGTCAGATCACAGGATACTACTGTTTTGGAAACTCTTTCCAATGACTTTAGCATGGACAATATCAGCGACAGTGGTGCCTCTAATGAAACAATGAATCCCCTCCAAGAAAATTCCCTCACCGATTTCTCCTTGCCCCAGACTCCGCAAGCAAACACACCTTCTGAATGTCAAGAAGTTCCAAAGTCCCTTAGTGAACACGGATTTTATTCTCCTCCTTCACCACTAGTCAACTCTGAGCTCACTGAAGAGCAGTTGGAATATCAAGCTGATCTCCTGGTTCAAAGTGCTATTCAACAAGCCATCACTGAGCAGGCTACCAAAATGCATTACCAGCAAGCGAAGGATATCATTGGCCATATTAATGGGCAGGAACAAGAAGAGCCAAACAGGTCACCATATTCTGAGAACCGGCATGGTTCAACGTTTCAGCCCCCTCAAGTGTCATCTCCTATGCAAGAGAAACGGGATACAACACCAAAGATGTCTTCAGCTCAAGATTCTGCACTCAGGGAAGAGCAACCGTCTCCTGTTGCTTACGCCACCCAAGTCGTCAGTGTGGAAGAAGTCAAGCCAGAAGTCAGCTATTTTAGCAAATATTCAGAAGCAGCTGAGCTTAGGAGCACAGCTTCCATTTTGGCTATGCAAGAAACAGAGGTGACAGTTGGGCCTTTTAAATTAAGGTCAAAAAAGCAAAGGACTTTGTCCATGATAGAAGAAGAAATACGCGCAGCCCAGCAGAGAGAGGAGGAACTAAAAAGACAAAGACAAGATATGCACCTAACACAGAACCCTGTCATAAAGACTGCACCTCCACCGTCCACCCGAACTGCATCCTACAAAACTGCACCAGGTAAGAACTTGGCATTGAATGTTTTCTTAGCCAAACTAATAGTTGTTTTTAGATTATTTGGTTACAAATCCTCTTGTTCCAGAACGTCTTGAACAAGTATTAATAAATGCCTTATTGGATCAGATTGATAGTAGCACCCTTGTCCATAATGTTCATCATCTGGGCTTGAAAACAATTGACATAATCTCCAGCATCTAGTATAGAACAGAATTAGAATTCTTTATTGGCCAAGTGTGATTGGGCACACAAGGGATTTGTCTCCGGTGCCTAAGCTCTCAGTGTACATACAAACAACAAAGTGATAGGTCATAGATCATAAATCATAGTTACAATCATTAATCATAAGATACACATAACAGGTGATAAATCATAACATGCCAATAGGAGAAGATAGTAGGGAAGATGAGAAAAGATGAGAAATGAGAAGGATAATAGCAATATAGTCTACTACATGGGCCTAAGACACTTTTTTTAAAAAAATCCAATTTATATGCCACCCTTCTCCAGAGACTCAGGGCGGCTTACAATTTTTAAGTACAACTCAATGTGCTTAGCAATAGCCGTCATTCTTTAGTATACACCTGCTTATTAGTGGCATTTTTACAAAGTCAGCTTATTTCCCCCAACAGTCTGGGTCCTCAATTTACCCACCTTGGAAGGATGGAAGGCTGAGTCAACCTTGAGCCTGATGAGATTCAAACATGCCTTAATTACAGGCAGCTGGCTGCTAAGTACTTAACAGCCTGGACCACCAAGACACTGCTGTGGGAATTAGGTTTCAGCAGAGCGATGGCACAGGGGTAAAAATATCTTTGTATCTAGTTTTGGCACGCAGTGCCCTATAGCGATTTCCTGAGGGGAGAAATTGAAAACGGTTTATGTACAGGATGTGAGGGGTCCATAGATATTTTCTCCTCTTTCTAGTTCATGCAGTATACAGATCCTCAGTGGAAGGCAGGCTGGTCACAATTATTTTTTCTGCAGTCCTAACTGTCCGTTGAAGTCTGTACCTATGTTTGTATATTCTACAATATTCTGCATCTTGACCTTGTAGATGCCATTCATTTATTGTGACTAATAATAGTTCTGTTATCAAACCACTTTTGTCCTTGTGGCAAAGATATCCATGTTAATTGTGCATTTTACAGAAATTGGGGTGGGGGGTATAACTGTTAACCAGTTTTATTAAATGACTCTGAATTTGTATGTGGATTTTGCAAAAATGCTTCAAAAGTTCAAATGTAGAATATCCTGCATTATTCAAACTTTAGCTAAATAGAACCATTGTGCAAGAATAGCAATTTTGGAAATAATCTTTGCTGAAAGCTACAAAAAGAAATGGGAGTTTTCATTGGAACTGTGGCAATATTTATTGGTAGATAAATTTCATAGTAAAAGAAAAAATTTAACATATTTTATGTTTTGAGATTTGTTTTTGCAGTATTATTACCCATCTTCAGTCTCACCGAAGCCTGAATGTAGATTTGTTCAGTAGTATACATTGAATAGCGTGTGTGTCTACACATATGTCCGTTTTATTGTTATGTATGTCAGAAAATATACTTCACATGCAGTATGAATGACACTTATGGTAAAACGTAGAGCAGTTAGCAGACACAATGATAGATTTGTAGGACTAGGAGACAATGGAAATTTGTTCTAGCAAAATGCTGCATGTCAAAAAACAACGTAGAATGTAAGTTTTAACTGGAGAAATGTTAAATGTCAACCCTATTAATATTCATATTCAGCATCCTTGAAGCCTATAGTCAAATGGGTTAGAGATAGTCAGTGATCAAGGGGAACAGGCGGGGCCCAGCTATCTATTGGAACCGAAATATAAAACAGTCTTGAGTGATTTTTGAAATATGCCTAAAATGAACTAGGTTTTATATTCCATCCAAGTGGCATTTCCACATTGAAGATTATGCTTTTCATAAGCATTACACTCTGAGTGCAAAAACTGTCTAAAACTCGTAGTGTCCCAGGTGATCTACAAGGGAGCCTCTCAGAGTCCCCTAAGAAAGGAATTTTACAGAGTCCGCCTTCTGTCCACTTACGACAATTCATTTAGGGACTGTTTGAAGTTACAACAGCACTGAAAAAAAGTGACTAATGACCATTGTTGACACTAAGGACCATTGCAGCATCCCTGTGGTCACGTGATTTATATTCGCATGCTTGACAACTGACTCACATTTATGATGGTTGCAGTGCCTTGGGGTTATGTAATCACCCTGTGCAAGCTTCTGACGGGCAAAGTCAATGGGGAAACCAAATTCACTTAACAGCCATGGTACTAATTTAACAACTGCAGTGATTCAGTTAACAAATGTGACAAGAAAAGTCATAAACGGGGGCAAAACCCATTTAACAAATTTCTCACTTAGCAACATAAATTTTGGGCTCAATTATGGTCATAAATTGAGGACTAATTATAGTGTGTGGCTAGATAGTTAGCCAATAGGAATGATGAAATTGCAAACAGAGCCTCATCTGGCAGTCTTATGGTACAGGTAAGTAGACACACTAGGGTAGAACATATAAATGGGACGTAAGTAATTGTCTAACTTTGCATATATTTTTACTTTCTATTCCAAGGTATTGCTCAATTTTGTGGACGCTAGTGAGATTTGAATGTATTTAATCTTACTTTTGGTTCTTTCCCATGTAACATATAATAAATGAAACAGAAAAATAGTGCTGCGATATAGTTGCGTGAACATCAGCAATGAGGCATGGGAATTTCCTTAATTACATGATTTTGAAACTAATATCATCTGCGAGAAGAATTCTTCAGAAACAGGAACTGCAAGTATTTGCTTTGCAAACAATCTCAGTTCCGGTTCCAAATAATTTGGCTGCATTTTAATCACAGCAGTTCTGGGAAAGCAGCTGGATTCATCTTCACTAAGTTTGTGCTACTATTGTCCCTTAGAACAAATAAATATTCCCAATGTGTCTCACAAAACCAGAATGTTGGTTAATAAATTACCACATTTTTATTTACCAGTAGATTAATAAGGGGACATTTTTATATTACTTTGCTAGGATTTGAATGTGTAGCTAAGTCAGTATTTCCCAATTTACAAGAGGATTTAACTTTTCAGATGATTTTTGAACATCCTGAAAAACTGCACTTTAAGGATGGGTGTTAATAAATATCAACACACAATTAGAAAGGAAGCTTGGATTATTCATACACCCAGATACAGGAACATCACAGTGGTCTACATAAAATATGACATAAAAAAGGAAAACAAATTAAGAAATATGATGATGCATCTATGTGTTATAGCCACAAAGCTCTCTGTGTGAGAGCTTATGGAAAAAAGAAAGGATACTGCATTGCTTCTATAGGATGTGTTTATGTGTTGGGGGCCAAATGACTCCTGATATGTAGCCTATTTACAAATTCCTTTGACCTGCAGAGACCTGAACCTGGAAATATAAATATACTAGCTGATGATCCGGCTACGCCCGGGTATAGTGGGGCCTGGCTAACTTATCCCACCTCCTCCTCCACTGCTTCCTGCTGCCTCCCCTGTTCTCAGTCGGCCCCACCGGGCCCAAACCCTCACAGCCTCCACCAGGATGGAGGGGAGATGGCTGGGCAGCAAAGGCTATTGCCTCCCCCAGCCATTGTTCCTACAATTCCCAGCATTCTTTGCCCAATTTGCATACCTTGCCTCTATTGGCTGGAAAGCCTCTGATTTGTATGTGTTGCCTGGTAACCATCTGCACATGCTTAGTACAGGTTTTCTGCTGTAGAGGTGTGGGGGCGTCCACTTTGGCACCCTTTTTCGGGGACAAAGACTGGTCAACCGCATTCCTGACCCACCCCACCTCACCCCCAGTGCTCATCACTGGAGTTCAAAGTAGGTGCCTGTGAAGTTTGGGCCATTTTGGTGCACGGGTGAAAGAGCCTATTCAGGACATGCCCGCAAACACTGGCACCGAACACTTCTCTTTTATAGATATAGATTTAATAATAGATTATTGATGTCTCACTGAAACTAGGCTCTTATGTTTGGGGAGCATAAACCTACCAAACAGATAATATATTTCAAAATCAGCACTTCTGGTTTGATGTATTTCATTTAGAGAGAAACATTCAAAGAAAAGCAGGCAAAATAGAGATATAGGTCTTATATGGGGAGGTTGACAACAACTTTGAATTTTCCATGAAAGCCCCATAATAAACAAGATTAATTTTATGCTAAAAGTCCCATCTGGAAGCAACCAGAGAATTGTCACTATTTTTTTTTAAGAATTGTATATTCCGTCTACCACTTCCCACTAGAACTAAACCAAGTGTTACGGCCAACTCATGTTTTATTTAAAGTCATGTCAAGCTGCATTTACCTTATTGAACTGTGAATTTATAATCAGAATTTATAAACAGAAGCTTTTCTTCAGAGTTACAAGCAGTAAAGACATTGTTTATACTAATGGCCCATTTATAGCAATAGTACAAGCATGGGGGAATGAGAACGTTGATCTGGAAATGAGGCTGGGAAATGTTAACTTTCTCTCTTTACACCTAGATTCTTTCTAGTTCTCTCTTGTTTACCTCCCCAAAAACATTCCCGGTCTCATAGTGCAAATCTTGTTCAGGCCATCCTCCCTTACAATTGGTCTTCCTGGGATTTCCTTTCCTGCCTTTTATGCCGTCACTGAAATTCTCCTTAAGGTTTATATTTTCTTGTTGAGCTGCTATGAAACAGTATCATTTCTAGTTCCTTGGTGTACACACATCTACTCCCCATCTTTATGGGTAGAAATAACTCAATTTTTGAAAAGGATGGGGAAAATAATATCTGTGTAGGTCTAAACTAGTTGAAATAAATTAGTTTTGTCTAATTAGTAGGAATTTAATACCTGCAGATAGCACTGTAGATAATAACTTTTTCTGGTACTCATCCCACTTACCTTTATGTAAGCCAGTTACATGCCTGTCCACTTCTGATGTTGATCATAATACTTTTTCAGAAGTCTAAATATGTCCATGAGAAATCCAGTAGTAGATTTTATCTTAAACTAGGCCAATTCTAGTTAGCTAGAACTTGACATAAAAACAAAGAGTATCAGTTGAGGGTCAGGTCTCTCCACATCCTCTGATCTTGCATTATTTCGGAGGATGTGGACAGACCTGGGCCATAGAATCCCCAAGAGTTGGGACTTGACTGAATAGATAACATCCAGTTCTGCAAATATCAAGTCTGCTATAAAAACAGTGAACAGGAATGTGTATGCCATATCACTAGACATTTCTAGAAACCATTACAAGAGGAATTCTGTATTTCAAGCTTTGATATAAGTGGCAAGGAGGATTGTCTGATGAAGAACAATATGTAGCTCAAACATATTGGATATTTTAGACTCACGTTTACATCAATACTTGACCATTTTGATTAGCCTTTTTTAATTTCCCAATGCTTGATTCATGTTGGACCACAGATTTATATTATACTCTTCATGCTATCACAGCCACATATCCTTGCCACTTAATGTTTGAGATTAAGAGAGCAGTATTCTACGCAGGTCTTTCCACAGTTTTCAGTGAGGTATAAAGCCATCTATCTCTACCAGACGTCTCATTGGTGAACGCTAGGAAGTTTCTTACAGGATATGACTGCTTTTTCATGGCAGCTGCAGCTTTCTCTCATCCTGCTTTTATGACACTGTTAATATTAATGAATAAAGCAGTTGCTTCAGAAAGCTGGTTGCTGCTTTCTCTTTTGTTTTTGCTCAGGCATAGGTTTGTGTGCGTGTGTGTGTGTGTGTGTGCGTGCGTGTGTGTGTGTTGTGATCTCTGTCTGTCTCTGAGGCAAGACCCTTGTGCCCTTGAACGCAATGAGAATTCCCCCCAATTAGAAAAAAGTAGAATACACCCCCTGAATTCCTTCCTGACAAAATGTCGTGTAATTTTGTGGACATTACCCATGTGGTTTTCTTGGCACAGAGTGAATGTGGTTTACCATTGCTTTCCTCTGCAGTATTTTTACAACCACCCACTCCAGCCTACATACCGTACCAAGACAATTTTGTATTTAAATGTTAAAATGGAGGTTAAAAAGCAAATGATAAGAATTGCTGCTTGGAATTTCAAATAGTTGAACTGCTTCTGCAGAAGCCCATCAGAATTCATATGGGGTGTGTCTGTAGGCACATAGACATACACACCATATATTATATATATTATAGTCATAGGCTATTCTTATTACAAAGTTCCAGGTACAATATATTTTTAAAAGTTTATTACATAAACTTTAACTTTTATAAATTCCAAAAAAAGGAGGAAATGAAGAAAGAAATCGAAGTAAAGGTCTCCAGGGACAAACATTTTACTTGGTTGTCAACTGGAGACAATTACCTATATATACTCGAGTATAAGCCAACCCAAGTATAAGCTGAGGTACGTAATTTTAGGCTTGGAAACAGGAAAAACTAATTGACTCAAGTATAAGCTGAGGGTGGAGAATGCAGCAGCTTCAATAATCAAAATAAATACCAATTTATTTGCCGCACAGGCAATCAGCTGGGAAGTGTGGCAGGAAGCCAAGCCAAGTGGAAAAGGGGGCCAGAGAAGCGTGCCCGCACAGTTACCCCTGAATCTGGAGTTTGGGGTTGCAGGACGCCAGGGCTTCACATTCTGGCGAAATGGACCGATGCTGAAAGAACTGTGCTCTGAAACCCTACCTGTCAAGAGTGGCCGACTCTCAGGTGGCTGTCAACAACGCAGAGCAGCAACTAGCCTGGCCTTCACACATCGTGTTTTTGGGCGATTCCAGGGGTGGGAGGGAATGGGCTGGCTTCATCACCACCACAACCACCACCCCTGGGATCGCCAAAAAACACTAGGAGCAGAAGCTGGGGGATCTGAAGGCAGGTTTCCTTCAATCCCTCTGCTTCTGCTCCTCACGTTTTTGCACAATCCCAGGGGTGGCGGTGGGGAATGGGCTGCTTCTCCACTACCACCACCACCACCACCCCTGGGATCGCCAAAAAACACGAGGTGCAGAAGCCGGGAGATTGAAGCAGACCTGCCTTCAGGACCCCTTCAATCCCTTCACTTCTGCACGTCACATTTTCAGGCGACGGCGGCGAAAATGCAAGGGTGCCGGCCGGCGTGAGTGGGTGGGCAGGGCTACGGCAGTATTGACCCGAGTATAAGCTTGAAGGTAATTTTTTTCAGCATATTTTGGGTGCTGAAAAACTCGGCTTATACTCAAGTATATACGATAAATGAGAAAATTAAAAATGTAGTGACAGTAAAGGATTTTGCAAAAAAAAATTTTTTTTAACTAATTCAGCTCATCACAGGTAATATCACATATGCAGAAAACAAGCCAATTCACTCCCGTCCTCGCTTAAAACTATTTTACTTTGCTATTTTACTTTACTTGGCTTATCTGCGTTTTTCACAGTATTTTGTTTCAAAATTCAAGGCTTTGCTCATTTGGAGATGAGCTCATTGATGACTATATATGGGATATACTGTATACTCCTAAACTTAATTAAAACATCAACTTATTAACCAATCTACATTAAATATTGGAAATGCTCTTTGGCTAGAAAAAAACCCTGAAATTATTTTAGAATTCTTTAATGTGCTTCAAAAAAATTAAAAAAATGAAAATTGATGTAGAAATACTTGTAATAAAGGATTGATTAAATCTCAAAAACAATAGTTATGTCGTTTGATATTATGTCACTTTCATAGGTGAAATATTTCAGGCATTGGATAGGTGCCTTGCTCCATCCAGTGGTTGGGCTAGGCATGCAAGCTAATTCTTTTTTTACTGTACATTGTGCTTCTATATGCTGGTGTAAGGTGCCTATTCCATATTAAGCATGTTAAAGCAATGAGCAAAGAAATATAGATTCTTGTTTTACCAGGACTACCAGATCAGATCTCAAGCAGTCCAGATAAGTAGTAGAAAACTTTGCTGGCACATAATGATCTAGATTTATGCAACCCAGATCCGGGACCCCTTATTTTATTATTATTATTTATTATTTCTATTTATATGCTGCCCTTCTCCAAAGACTCAGGGCGGCTTACAATACACTTATAGCAATTTTCCTAGATCCATCAGTTTTCTACTTCTTCTCACATTGAGAACAATATACAAGTAGTCCTTGACTTACAACCATAATTGAACCCAAAATTTCTGTTGCTAAATGAGACATTTGTTAAGTGAATTGGGAATTACGACCTCTTGCCACAGTTGACACAATCACTGCGGTAAAGTTAGTAATGTGATTGTTAAGTGAATCTGGCTTCCCCATTGACTTTCCATGTCAGAAGGTCGCAAAATGTAATCACATGACCCCAGGACACTGTAACCATCATGAGTCAATTGCCAAACCTCTGAAATTTGATTATGTGACCATGGGGATGGCATAAAGTTCCTAAGTGTGAAAAATGGTCATAAGGCACTTTTTCAGTGCCGTTGTAACTCTGAATGGCCACTAAATGAACTGTTGTAAATCGAGGACTACCTGTATCCGTAATCTCAGAACCTACACCCTTGATTTCAAGCAGGAAATACCTTTGCATTGCCAATATACAATACACTCTATTTGTCTGCATTGTGGATTTTGTGACATGGCTGTGGATTTGAAAGGCATTTAGTATCAAATAACTCAGAAGCAACCTATTTTCGTTATTGCTTGCTCTATGGTCTTCTGTTTTATTTTGTAAAACTAGAATGGAATCGAGGATCTTTACAAATTATGACACAGCTAAATCTATATTCAGAGAATGCAGCTTTAGCATCTGTAACAACTTGCCCAGTCAGACATAAGTCCCCTAGTCCTGCATTTTTTATAATTGAATATCGACCAGCAAAAAACTTGGAACACCCCCTTCTGTTTATTGGAATTCTTGCAGTAAATACTAGCTACTCATAAGTTATTTTTTTAAAAAATCTTAAATTTCTTCTTGTATTATAAAGATCACTGTATTGTACATTTTACTTTTAAAGGACAGTGATTAATTCATTTAATGGCGACTCATTCCAGTTTTAAAAAACATTAAGATCAAAGCCATCTCATCTCAGCTTTTCAAGAGGTATAGTATATCTCAGGTATTAAGTGATCAATTGTTGGACACCTGTCTATCAACCAAACTATTCATCCAGCTGTGAATGCAGATCCTGATAATCATGCAGGACCCATGCAGTTATGTCTCGTATATACCTCCTGGCTGGTATAGTGCAGGCAACAGTATATTGGTGTGGAAAGTGATTCCTAAATTAAAGAGTGTGGTTTCAACTGCATGAATACAGCTAGTCCTTGACTTACAACAGTTCATTTAGTGATTGTTCAAAATTACCACAGCACTGAAAAAATGATTTTGGTACCTCTCATCTCAATTCAATCTGCAGGATAGATTTTCCATATTTTGCCCAGAGTTTCTGCAAGTACAGAAACTAGATTTTACTCCAGGCATGCCCGTAGTACAGGTAGACCTCAACTTACAACCACGATGTAGCCCAAAATTTCTCTCTAATTGAGGCATTTGTTAAATGAGCTTTGCCCATTTTACCTTTCTTGCCACAGTTGTTAAGTGAATCACTAAAGTTGTTAAGTTAGTAACTTGGTTGTTAAATGAATCTGGCTTCCCTATTGACTTGGCTTGTCAGAAGGTTGCAAAAGGGGATCAAATGACCTTGGGACACATTGGTCATAAGTATGAACTAGTTGCCAAGCTCTTAATTGTGATCATCTGATCATGGGGATGCTGCAAAAGTTGTAACTGAAAAATGGTAATAAAAATGGACTTATGCAATTGCAAGTTAGATATAGAGAGAAAACTAGAGCTAGTAAACTTACTTGTCTGCTTTAGTAGAATATTGACTGATTGACTGACTGACTGACTGACTGACCGACCGACCGACCGACCGACTGACTGACTGATTGATTGATTATGTGCCATCAAATCAGTGTTGATTCTTAACTGACCACATACATAGATTTGCTCTAGTAGGATCAGTTGAATATTTACTAAAGAAAGGAAAATGGGCTAAGAAAAGTACCTGCAAATACTAGTAGAAAGGCATTACTATGTGATACATTGTGAGAAATTCTGACAAAAGAAGTGAAAGTGGTTGCGGGTAAGAGTGATTGTTTATTATTTGGAAATAAGTCAGGTGTATGTCAGGAGAAACATCACAGTAAGTTGAATGCAGAGAAAGAGTACTTTAAAGGTGAGTGTAAAAAGAGATAAATGGGTGCTGAGTGAATATGACTGAATATAAAAGTGAACAACTATTATGAAGTATGTTGAGATGGTTGAACATAGAGTGAATGAGACCTGAATTTATAAAACATGATGGAAGAATGAGTGAGTAAAAAGGAAGAAGTTGAATGAAAAAGTCATGGTTGGATGGACTTGATGAAAGTAAGAGAAAGAGATGGAAGTTTAAAGAATAAAAGGCAGTGTATAAATTGATATGTGGATATGTACATAATAAAAAATGTTTTCAAGAATAGAAAATAGAAAGGAATGCTGGATACTGTTTTGGCTATGTTTCCTTCTCTTCTTAATTTCTTGTTGTTAGCTGCGAAGTCATGTCCAACCCACCGCGACCCCATGTACAATATTCCTCCAGGCCTTCCTGTCCTCTACCATTCCCCGGAGTCCATTTAAGCTCACACCGACTGCTTCAGCAACTCCATCCATCCACCTCATTCTGCCTATAGAGTAAAAATTTTTACAGCATCGGACGTTCCTTTCACCACCAGATACATCCACAGCTGAACGTCCTTTCGGTTTTGGCCCAGTCACTTCACTCTTTCTGGTGCTTCTAGTACTAGCCCACTTGTCTTCCCCAGTAGCATATTGGACACCTTCCAACCTGAGGGGCTCATCTTCCAGCGTCATATCTTTTTTCCTTTTAGTACTGTCCGTGGGGTTTTCATGGCAAAGATACTGGAGTGGGTTGCCATTTCCTTCTCCAGTGGATCACA
>JANHFR010000629.1:238478-252655 GCA_032468015.1 Mimophis mahfalensis | reverse complement strand
CTGCCCTGTACACCGCCCTGAGTCCCTAGGGAGAAGGGCGGTATAAAAATTTAATAAATAAAATAAAATAAATAAAATAAGATACTGCGTTCATGAACGTTCATGTGTTATCTTGAAATTCAAACCAGATTTTTTTTTTTTTAAACCAAGATCACAGTCTCTTACAGCATTCTTTGATCTGGGGGCATGGGACAACCCAGTCATTTTTATTCAAAAGCAAATTAACTGGCTATCTGAATTTCACTCTAGGAAAGTTTATAAGGCTGCATGGTTAGTTAAGGATAGATCATAGGAAGGCAGATTCTATAAAAATGTTAGAAAAAAAATATGGTAAGAACAATTTGAGAATCAGTAAGGTGAATTTTTTCTTCAATAGCTTTTTTCTAAAAATGGAAATCCTTTATTCCAGATTTTGCACTAGGTTGAATTCAGTGTTCCTAATAGTTCTTTCCAAATGTATCTAAGACAAAAAGGACCAAGGATTGGTAACATGACCAATTCTTATTCTGTATATCGCTACACCATCCTCAGGATAGACCATAAACAATTTAATAAATACTCCTAAAACATTTATGTTCAATGTGAGTTATATTTTAAGCATTGACAACTCCCCATATTGATAAACTTTCTTGAGTATTATATTCATTAATAATAACATAATTTAGAATAGCACCTAAATTGGAACTCCAGGTGAAAAATGAGAATTTAATATACACTTTTATCAAAATTATATACAGAACCTAAGATGGAACAAATATAATTTGCCCATTTTGGAATCAGAGACTTGTTTTTCATTAGAGTCATCATGTTAGTAGACAATCATGTTTTTTCTTGTCTTTTGAAATTAGCAATCTACAAATTAGATCATAATTCTCATAGCACAGAGAGAATCAGATCTAGGAATAATCATCTCATCAGTTGTTTTTGGTGTGGGTACAGTGTTCAGCTTAAACAGGAGAAAGCAATGTCAGCAATTCTTGTAAGACTGCATCTAAATTCAAATCACTATAATTCTGGTATAGGTGGAGATAGCAAAACCAATGAGCTATATTCCCTTCTTTTTTGATAATATAAGCCCATCCGTTGAATAACTATGGGACATTTGTAGCTTACTATTTGGGAGCCATTCAGGACTATGAAACTGAATGGAGTTTTAATGAAAAGGCACAATACAGCTTGAAATATTAATAATGATAGAAGTTTCATCATAAAACTCTGTGGAATGGAGGTTAAACAAAAATAATTAGGCTGCTTATCCCCACACTTTTCACAGCAAACACTGCCGCCTTACTTCTTATTTATTCAGACCACAGTTAATTTGAAGCACAGAGCCATCTCAGAACTAATTCTCTTTGAAGTGGTAAATCCCTGAGCCTTATGATTTTAGGGACTCACAGGATTGAATGGTCCTCTATCCATACAAAACAAGTAAAAATCTCCACACAGAAGAAATAATTTTGAAGGTTCTCTGTTTAACTAAAACATTAGCTCTCCCTTTAAACTTTTTCCATGGAAAACTTTTTTTCTGGCACATGGCAACGGTACTGTTAGACACAGAAAGATCTACTGTGTTAGAAGGTGCCTTTATTTTTACATTGAAGTTTATCAGTTGTGATTTACATCTTAGCTCAGCACTTTAGCTGAATTGAAATATAGCAAGTCTCCAAGATTGCTCTTCAGCTAGCACATCTTGGGGTTATCCAGATGTTTGCTGGAAAATATGAACAGCTGCCAAATGTCAGCAAAATATACAGGAAACATTAGTTTTTTGTTCCCACCTTGGGGTTGTCCAGTGTTTACAACCCATATATGGTAGCTCTAGGCCAATTAGACTGCTCAATGGCTGCACCTCTTTAATAGTTTGATTACCATTAAATGATCATAATTTATCTCAGATAATAAAGAACAAGTTGTGGGACTTGTAATACAATTGTCAAGACAAATCCATTGACTATTCTAGAATCTGTCTACTTTTCCTCAGAAATTATTTTGGAAGTAGGATCAAGATAATTTTAAAAAACTTCTGTTTTGTTCTCTTTCCAATTTATTGCTGGCAAAGTGAACAAGACTAAAGAAGAAAAAAAAGCACACAATTCTCTCTTATGACTAAATCAAAATTATTCTGACATGTAAACTAGTGTATGAAACCCAAATTTTTAAATAGCCCCTTTTCAGACTGGACTGATGGTGATAAATTTCTTTAATTATTGTATAATGATGGAAAGTCATTTCAATTTGTAGTTCAATTTTTTTGTCATCATTAACATGATAAGCTTAACATGTTACCACCGTTCTCTTTTTCCAAACAATTATAAACACCAACAAAAGCAATAGCTCCTTCTAAATGGAATTAATATATAAAAAAATGCAAAAGAAAGCGACTTTAGGTCAGGATCATATTAATTGAGCACTGCAGTACTTTGAGCATCAAATATTCAGTTAACTAATTAGAGCTCTATCTATCTATCTAATTTATATATTATAAATATATAATAAAATATATAAAAGATACCAATATTATGGTAATTTAATAATTTTAAATCTACAGAAATATGATAAATAGGGTTGTCATATTTATAGTTGTAGTTATTATTATTAGTCACCACTGATGTTTATGTATTTGCATAATTCCTTATATACATCCCCTATTCTGTTAACAATAGTTTAATATTTCTGTTTATAAATAGGTATTACAGATACATTATTTGGCAAATAAATTCTTCTAGAGGGTTTCCAATACACAGAACAGTTCCAGCGTGCCTGTTCAGAGTTATGATTCTACACTTATTACATAGTTGGCATGGGTGCAGAGTTGTTTTTTTAAGCCCACTTGTCTCTAGGAAACCTTGCCAAAGATAACATTGACCACCATTTAACTGTCCTAGGACCAATTTTTATCCATGTCACAAAATCTATACAATACAATCCCATTTCATGCTAAGAAACTCACCTTTATACTTGAAGATGAAAAGCTGATCTCTTCAGTGAGATATTAGCTATATCAAATAAAACAATAATCGGTGTCGTGCTTTCTCATCCTTTCAAGAAATATTTCTATGTGAATTGGAAAAAAAACCCTGCTGATAAATTCTTTTTATTTCAGACTACCCAGAAACAGATTTTCTCAAGCAGCCAATTAAATAGAATAGCTGAAGTCCCAAAACATACAAGAATGGAGTTTATCTAAATCTAAAAACAGTCTTCCAAATTTGTAAAAACTGTTTAGAAGCCTGTCTCAGAAACTCATTTAGATTCATTATTCTGGGATTGAAGAGAAGAGAAACCTTGGAAAAGCTAGAAAGGCAGAGGTGAGAGTGGTTGGTTTCAATCCAGATGAACTGTCCAGTCTCATTATTTCAGCCAGAGAACCCATTAAGAACCAAACCAAAGGACAGAGAGACTGTCCAAGTCTGTACAGCAGACAAGGACTCCAAAATGTGAAGGGGTTCTGAAACCCGGGTATTTAATGCACCATTCCCTGTTGCCATCACAATGAGGCATTGTTGGGTATAGAATCTACAAAACAATGAGTCCTTGATAGGACATAATACCTATTCAGCTTCACACAACTTGCCCTTAAAAACATCCTTAGCTCAAATTTACCTTTGCTTCACATAATCCTACAAAGTGATTGACTGCTTCTGTACACATTCATCTATCTATTTTATGTAGTTCACTGATGAGTTTACTTCTCCTCCTCTGGAAAAAAAAAAAAACAGGCTCAGCACTGACCTTATAAAAACAATGACTGTATAATTAAGTAGCATATAACACAAATGTTCCCTTAGGATACTATGGAGGAATCAGTTATAAAGATCTTTTTTAGAAAATAGGAGTAGAGCATTCCTTAAGGCCATCAGATTGAAGCATGCACTTTATATAAGTTTCCTTCAATCTAATATGTCCTCCAGATGTAATGTGATTGAAACTCAATTACCACCATCATGGACAAAGAAACTCCACATCCAACATACTGGATGATGCCAGATTAGGAAAAAATATTTTAATTGCTTCTTGGTAATTAAATTAGAAGAATCCACACTGCTATCCACTATATTCAAGAAAGAGCCCTGTTAAAATCAAAGAGATTTATGTCTGAAAAGATTAGAAGATTGTCAAAAT
The DNA here is from genome assembly GCA_032468015.1 of Mimophis mahfalensis. Lineage (NCBI taxonomy): Eukaryota > Metazoa > Chordata > Lepidosauria > Squamata > Mimophis > Mimophis mahfalensis. Next base: position 248,533 of record JANHFR010000629.1, on the reverse strand, counting down.
AGTATGCACAATACTAATTTTTGATATATCTGTCAAATCTCAAAAGCATAGTCATGTACTATACCAACAGATTTAGTTGCTTAAGTATGCAGATTTGATTGAAAAAGCAAAAATAAATATTTATTTCAGCAATGTCCCGTCCCCTGCACACAATCAGCCATTAATGCAACCTTCTGGATCAGTAAGGTCTTTTATATGTCAAATAAGATAGGATTTGCATCATTTACTAAAACAAAAATATATTTTGCTTGTATTTTATTTAGTGTACACACTAATGCAGTGTGTAAAAGTGATTTAAGGACTGACATATATAAATTCAACCTATTATTTTTTCAATTAACCACAGTTAAGCAGACAAGGCTTACCACAAACAGAAGATGTGTCAAAGGTTGCGCTTGTACAGCATGCTAAAGCCGGATTAATCACCCAGCATGCTGTCTGAAGCTGGACCTTGGATCAAAATGTGGTTAAAACAGAGTAGCATTACCACACTTTACACCCAAGGTTTGTTGGGAAACCTGTCTAAATTCCTATTTTGTATATCCAAAGGATTTGCAAAAACTCAAGATAGAGAGATCAGGAGGAGAGTTACAGCTGCTGCTGAAATGGGGCTTGTTTGAGCTGACTTTGCATGTGATTTTCATTTTCCTGCAGTAGATTTTCATAGGTTTCAGAAGTATTTTTAAACTGTTTTTCAAAAGGAAAATAACAGTCACCCAATCACTATACAGTTGGCTGGTTACCACTGAACATACTGTTTTCAGTCAATTTAGAACTGGTTTTAAATTTTTAGAGGTTTGAAACTGTTCTATCTTTAAGTGCCTAGCCATATAAATGCCAGACTGGGATAAGTATATTGGGAACCAAATATACTATAGATAATACTGCTGAAGATCCATTATTGCTTTTGCCAGGGCTGGGGAGTTCCAAAGCCTGGAAATCTGGAATCTACTGAAGCCTTTTTATTTTCTCAACTACAAATCTGTTACATATCGAAATTCACAATGTAGACTTTTTTTTTTTGGGTAGGCACCTCCAGATTCCCCAGAAGATAGTGTTATTTTCTTAACCAATAGGCACATTTTTTTTTCAAACACAGCTCTGGACATTAATATGAGATTAATTTTTTTAAAATATTTTTTGTTTTGAATGTTACATAATATTGAGATGAATATTAATAAGATGAATATTGAGATGAATATTAATATGGTAGCAGCACAGTGGTTAGAATGTAGTATTACAGGCTAATTCTGCTGACTGCCAGGAGTTCGATCCTGACTGGCTGAAGATTGACTCAGCCTTCCATCCTTCTAAGGTCAGTAAAATGAGGCCTCAGATTGTTGGGGGCAATATACTGGTTTTATAAACTGCTTAGAAGCACTATGAAGTGGTATTGTGAAGTCTAAGTGCTGCTGCTATTGCTATTAGTGGAATAATGAGCTCTATTGGGAGACTATACAGACTAGCCTTGCCTACGTTGCACCTATAATTTTCTACATTCTGCAGTTTGTTAAGGGTCTGTACACATGCAAGATATTTCTCTCCATTAATATAAGGTCTGATGAGTAAAAAAAGTCTGATTTTTAGAATTCTCAGAGCTTTATGTAAGATCATTGTAAATCTCTTTCATTGTCTGTTGTACATAAGAGAGGTCAGCCTACACTGGGCCAGACATCAAAAAGGCAGCTAGCTGAGTTGAGTTGCCTCACCTTCATCATGGCCATACAAACCCTGTCTTCGATAACAGTGTAACAATAATTTCTTAGTCAGGAGATAGGCTACATTATGCAGCCATAATCATAATAATTGCCTGCCTTAATTCAGGTTCATTTTAGTACTGTGCAAGAACTTGAGGCTGATATGAAAAGGAACATATATTTTTGTGGTTGCCTTGTTGCTTTGCCTTACAAAACACCTTAAAACTGGCTTTTGGACCATCTGCTTTTAGTGAGGCTATTTTATTAGAAAATACACTGAATTGTTCAAGGTTAAAAGGTAACACTTATTTTTATCCTCCCTAGCCTCTAGATTGTCATTTGTTACCTATCAGTTGAAGCTTCTCTTGTGCGAAACATCCCTTACCTGATCTCTCCCCTGGGAATACTGTGTTCCAAATGATCATTCCTACCAGAAGGATGCTTTTGAACATGAAGGAAACATCTTGCTAAGTAACTTAAATATATTGTGTGAGGGAAAGTGTGCCCTGAATAAATTTAAAATTAGTTCTTAATCACAGCTGAAAGTTGAGGAGCCAAATTCCCAAAGTTCACTGTTGCAAAGGAGTCAGTATGTATAATGTCTGATTAGCAAACTAGGCTGCCATGTAAATATTGAGTATATTTACACAGTGGCATTTTAAGATGACGTCAATTCTTTTCCTTTCCAACCTAGTAAACTGCTGTGACTCAGTGCTGGTGCTAAACATTTGAAAGATTAAATCGAGGACACCAGAGTAATTGCTTTAACAGTTACTTTAAGGATTTCCCAAGCAGAAGCATCATCTCCTGGGATTTCATGAAGTTAAACACGATATAAATAGGAACACAATTCACCCTCACTTTTAAAAGACTGTTTAAAAAACAAATGGATTGGAAATTAGGGAGTTGTTCTGTTTAGTTTTTTTTTTAACAGAACAAAACAAGGACATAATAATATGTAGATTTTCAGCTACTCAGCTGGTCCACTTGTGGAATCTGATGGACCTGTTTTGATTTCAAAGAGAGCTGAGGAAACTACCTGCTGATCTACCACACAATCTGGCCAAGGCCCTGGCAACTGCCTGGAATAGGGAGTCTTCCAGAACTCTAGGCATAATCGCACCTATTCAGCCTGTCCAGGCACATCACTCTTATTTCTCCATGGTTCACAAAAAGAACTGACACAGTTGAAAAGGGTCAAGAGATACCTGGAGTGCCACTGGAGAAAAACAAAGAATGAAATTGACCAAACACAGACTAAAGTCATTATTAAGGTTTACCTCATGGTGATGACTAATGAAATGTCAATACCTCTCAGGTCTTATTGATCCACAGAATGCTGCCCAGCATCCCTGTTTAGGTTCATCTGGACCCGCCTTAGGAAGGATGACCAGGAGCTCCATCTCCAGGGTCACATGGAGGAATCTTCAAGGTATGTAGAACATCAAATCAGTCAGATTCATTCACAGTTGGATTTCAAGGATGGTGCAAGTCCCAATAAATTGACTTATCCAATTATCTGGGAACTTTTTGATTCTGCTGAACTTGAGGAAGTGGACAGGGTCATGTAATGTAAATGCCACTACTTGGGTATTAGATTCATGCCTCTGCTGGCTGGTTAAGGCTGCCTGGGAGGTTTCAAGTGGCTAGATCCATGCATTGGTGAATTCATTCTTGTCAGAAAGGTATTTCTGACTCCTTTTAAGGATACACTGGTTTACTCTCATTTTTTAAAATTGAAATTCCCTTTTTCCAAAGAAGATAATACTAATTTTTATTAATCCAATTGACATAATTCTACTTGTTTAATGTTTCCTTTTTGTATATAGCAGATCATTCAGGATCACCATCATACTTCTTGATTAAGTTAAAATGAGGGATCTTTTTCTTTCCCTTCAAATGTAATCAGGGCAAACCAGATTGTTTTTCTTTCTGATTGGCTTCACAAATTGCACCATATCATATTTATTTAAAACTTTGCTTATAAATACAATAAAATGCAACCAATTGGCTGCATTCACACAACATAGGATGCCACAAGGCACACTATGATTTAGGGTAGTGCATATATCCAACTATTTTATAACGTTCACCTCAATCTCTACTGTTTCTCCTTTGTCGAAAAAAGATCATGTAACCTGTAACATTTTCATAGTTAAGAAGTTCATACATGCAGACTAGGCAAGTTCTTAACCAACCTGACCATGTTTTCAGAGGATGTCTAGCAAAAGGACTAGACTTTGGACAGAGCACGCTTACAACCAGCGAACCCTTTGTGAACAAAAGTGCAGCCCACCTCTGTCTGTTTAGCCATGAATTATTGAATAAACTACAATTTCATGTATTTACAAATCAGGTTAAGTTGTAAAACACAGTTCAGTTATGAAAAATTGTACAATAAGGAAAGACTGTGCAGTCCGCATTCTGCTTTAGCATGGTGTGCAAGCTCAATCTTATCATTACTCAGTTGTTGCACTTTGGTTATGCCAAAACTGGATATGTACACTCCCAGACTGTTTCAGCCAGACACTTTAACAGGGAACACATTAGCAGAAGATAGGTTGAGTGTCGGAGCTTGTTCACTTTTGCCATTTGAGCTGATAAAATGCATTATTCTCACTGCATTGGATCCTGGGCTTCTAGCCCATCTCACCTTATGGCCCATCTCACAGCTGATAATAGCAAGTCATCGGTTTGCAAGAAGCAAGAGATATACCGTAATACCTCAAAATATTTTATGTACAAGTAGTCTTCAACTTACAACAGTTCATTTAATGACTGTTCAAAGTTACAATGACACTGAAATAGTGACATGACCATTTGCTACACTTATGACAGTTGTGGCATCCCCATGGTCATGTGATCAGAATTTGAACTCTGGGCAATTGACTCATATTTTGATGGTTGCAGCATGTGACCCCCTTTTGTGACCTGACAAGCAAAGTTAATGGGGAAATCAAATCCACTCAACAACTGTGTTACTAACTTAACAACTGCAATGATTCTGTGAGATGAAAAATCCTCTATTCTGAATTGAAGGTTTGTTGATGATGCTTTATAGCCAATGATAAAATATTTAATGCTTATATGGTAAAATGTAAACTGTTTATTTACAAAAACAATAAAGCTATATTCAGAACTAACATGGATCTACATTTTTATAAGTTTAGATGCAGCTCTGATCAGAACCTGAGGAGCGAGAGGAACAGAAGACCAGAACTGACAGAAGATGGAGGAATGGAGGAGCATTTATAGTTGAGGATAAACCCTCCCCTTTCTGTGGGAATTTTTGGCATGAAGTTTAGGTACTTCTCATTATGTCTAATAATATACATAGCCAGGCCCAGCACACATTAAACAATTGTTTAACAGATTCACTTAATAACTGTGGCAAGAAAGGTAGTAAAATGGAGCAAAAATCACTTAATAACTGTCTCCCAACAGAAATTTTGGAGTCAATTGTGGTCATAAGTCAAGGACTACTTGTAATTTGATGTTCCTTTTCAATAATCTCCTTTCATTTTATACTACTGAGGCTGTATATAGAGCACGGGTGTCAAACTCACTGTGTCACGTTGCCATCACGTGACGTCTCATGACATTTTTCCATTTGTGGGACTGGGGTAGGTGTGGCCTGCACATGACTCATCTGGCCTACTGACCTCCAGTTTGACACTCATGGTATAGAGCAATTTCTCCAGAAATGGTGATATTCTTCAATGATGACAGTTTCCTGTCATCACTTTGCTGTTCCTAGATTTAGTCTAATAGAAAGCCGTATGGTAAGATTCAAGGCATTTGGAAAATCCACTGAAACAGATTCTTATGCTCAGTGATTCTCAGTGATCACTGAAGTAATGTGCAATGCTTGCCATCAAAGTTCACTGAAGTTAGCTGAGAGAGCTTTGTTTACTTCAAAGGGCCTTGGATCAGGGCCTCAGAGTACACTTTAAGAAAGCCCAGAGAATTCCAGCCTGCTTAACCTGTTTATCTTTGATAAGAAATGCAAATAGAATAAATTTAGTCAGAGTGCAAATAGAATAAATTTAGTCAGAGCAAAGCTTGATAGTGTAAAGCAAATTCCAGCATACAGCATGTCCTAGAGATTCTGTTATATCTTAACAAGGTATAAAACACCTCTGAAAGAATGCTTGTTTTAGGTTATCAGCTGTTTCTCTTTCAATTCAGTGGCAGAAGAAAAGAGGCCTGTAGAAAAGAACATAAATAATGTAGTAGGTTGCTATTATTTTAACTCATTCCGGTATCGGACTGGCACAGGTGAGATACAAGTTCAAGTTAAGGAAAGGAAAGGAGAGAGGAAAGAGGGAAGGGAAGGGAAGGGAAGGGAAGGGAAGGGAAGGGAAGGGAAGGGAAGGGAAGGGAAGGGAAGGGAAGGGAAAGATTTATAGAGATACAATGGTTGCAAAGCATTGATAGATTTAAATACACTGAGTTAAGTGGACAAAGAACTGAATCAAGTAACTTCATGAAAAATTAATGCCAAGCTTTTTATATTTGCAGCAGAATGTTCTGAATTCTGCTATGTTTATACCTTTCCTAAATTCATATGCCACAAATTGAACCTCAAAAATATCTAGGTTAGTTAAATTCAGGGTTAGTGTCATATTTTATGAAAAAAAATCTCTACATGTTAGTTGTTTAAAGGATGTTTCAGTGCAATATTTTACTCCAAGTTATAAGTTAGCCTTGAATAACAAAACAAAAGAAAATATAGGCATTTATTTTACTCCTAAATTATAGAAAATAGTTCCATGGTTTGCTTTAGCTCTCATTACTCTAAAAAAAAAAAAGAGCCAAATCTTATTTTCTTGACCTTTTAATTTAAATGAAAAAAAAAAGTACTTTTGTAGAGTTTTGTTATTGTTGTTGACTGTTTTAACTGCCTTTGAAGAAAAGGGTAAAAAAAATAAGTTACAGAGGTAACCATATACAAAAGCTCTCTCTATTCCCTAGAACACCTACAGGATGGAATTAATTTATTTACTGTTTGTCACATATTATGCTAAACCAGACCTAACTTTGATTTGTTGAAGAAACTATAATTTTATCAGCCTTTCAAAATAGGTAAAGTCAAGGATAAAAGAAGCAATGGATTTTTATTGTAAGGAAGAATAACAGAATCTGAATAGCTCATTAAGAGTTTCTTTCTGATCTACCAAATAAAATCAAAATGGAATCATTTTGAGTTCCTTTCTCACTTTCTCGAGGCTGAGTAATTTCTTTCCTTTAGAGGTTTGTTGGTCCCTCTTCAAAGAGATCTATATTCTTTCACAAGTTTCCTGGATTTACAGCATGGTAAGCCATAATGTGGTTTGTTGAATATGGGCTTAGCTCTGTGTGAATCCAGTTAACTGAAGTATACCATGGTTAGGTAAATTGTGGCACAATATGGAAAACAAATATGAGTACAATGGACCCTCAGTTCACAAACACTTCTGTTCATAACCAAATTGGTTCACAACCAAAAAAATCAGCTAAATGTTCAACTCTGTTCGCAAACAAATCCTCGATTCACAACCAAACTTCCCGAGGACAAAGAAATCTCAAGAGAGAAAACACCTGGAGGAGAGCATCTTTCCATCGTGGAGGCGGACTCTCCCACAAAACAGCAATCTCTCTCTCGCTTAGAATCCACCGATGGATCTTTTCTCTGTTGCTCATGGCTTTCTCAGTGTTTGAGAAAGCCAGTGAAATGATTTTACTGTTACACTGTGCATTCTGTGGCATAATTAACTACAGTATTGTATTGTGTGCTTCAAAATCTTAAAAAAACAATAGAGTTCATAGGGGTATGGAACAGATTGATTGTATTTCCATACAACCCAGAGGGAAAATTTGTTTCAGTTCACAACCAACTTGGTTCACAACCAAAGTTATGGAATAAATTGTGGTTGAGAACCGAGGTACCACTCTAGATGTAGCATTATTCTAATATTTTGGCAGTTAAACTAGAAAAGTCTGTGTCAACATATTTGTACCTCTATCTACTGCATTGGAGAATTGTTAAAAATGTCCGCATTTCTGGTTCTTCCTGAATTCTGAAATTAATGTCTAAAGGGCTAAGAAAGGGAAAATGAATGGAATTAACATCAGGAAGAAGCCGATATATGGCTCCTGATGAAATGTTCATATCTTCTGAGCTATTGTGTAGTTTATCTAATTTTCACAGTTATCTGATCAGGCCTGTTTATTTCATAGCTGAATTATTGCTGAAGTTTGAGAGGGCATTGCTGGGAACAATGGAGTGAGTTAGCAACATTAGTAATTCATTTCCATGAAATGAAGTCCAGTTCATGAGACAGTTTTCCCTTGGCCTTGGAACTTTCTTCGCTACAGTTTTAGTGTTACTTCTGAAGACAGAATTAATTATACAGTACATTGGTTTAAACATGGATGCAGCTTCAAACTGTGGGTATTGTGCTGAGCATGCCCACTTTCTGCTTTGAACACATCTATTTTGGGTCTTACTTTACTCACTTGCAGGCCTCCTCTATACGCACACACACAGACACACACCACTTTACAGAACAGGACAGTTTTTAACTTAGAATTCACATTGGATTACTATTTTTGTCCTTGGTAATTCTCCTTTTCTCAGTTTTGCACTTGCATAATCTCACTGATGGTAGTAAAAAGAATAGTCTCATGCTGTTCATCCTAAATTGTGCTTTATAATTGCCTACAGAGAACTAAACAAAAATACTTTCCTTTGAGTTGGTTGAAATAAAAGAGCAGGGGAGGTCAAGGTGATTCTTTTATCTTTTCTTTTGTAGGCAATGGGGGCATCTGAACTTAAACATTTTTGATACTTCTATAGTGGGCGCTCTTGTCCTAATCCCCTAAAAATAGAATGGAGATGATTCAGAGTTGTCTTTGCTGCCACTGGCCTTGTAGCCCTGAGAACAAACTGTGTTAATAAATAGATGGTGGCTATGGTTGTGCAACAACCACACAATCAATCAATAACTCGAAATTGTTGCATATGTGAGGTATCATTTTCAAAACTCTTCTTGTTCTGTACAATGTTGCTGAAAGCACAGTACTAGTAAATTGTTTTAATTACACATTATCTGAGAACAAACTGTACTCCTTTGTGCTTGTCATTGGAAACTCTTTAGTAATAGTTTAAAGAAGTTGGCCTGTGACAGGGCTGCCAAATCAGCATCTGAAATAAGTCAGGAGAGGAGATCTGGAATGTTTCCCATGGATCCATCTTTGACTGTTATTTTTCCCCCTCCTGATTCTGAACCAGAAATGGATTGCTTCCTTATGTAGATCTATGTGCAAGGAGATAAAAGGATAGATAAAAGGGAAGTGGAACAAACAGTGATATGCCCTAGTATATTTGATACCTGGAGCAGACCATTTTTGCGTGGTCCTATTTTTCATTACTGAGAGCTTCCATAATGTAGTGGTTAGGGTTTTATTTAGCCACTATATCAGACTAGAACCCAGGAAACTGAGATGTAATCCTGTCTAATCCCCATTTCTGAAAAACTGACTTGAAAACACAATTACTTTCCTCCATCATTGCTGCCCTACTGCCTGTGAAATAATTGGTCGGCCTGTGGGCAATAATGATCCAACTACTCACTTGCTATTAGCTTCCTTGTCTTTGTCTTTGACATATCCCTCTTATTGCATTCACCTAGGCAAAACTCCATCTTGGTATGACACTAGGGATGAAATAGAATATTTCAGAGCCAGAAAAGGAAACATTTCACAGTGCTATAATATTTTATTGGAATTCCTACCCATGACATAACAAGTAAAATGTTTGTTAATATCTTTACTGTTAATGTGGCTATTTATAACATGATATACAAAATGCTTGGAGTACAAACCTGTAATTGTTGATGATGGCCCACATTTGTGAACATTAGATAATACATTATTGCTGGCAGTGGAAATTGACAAAGTTTTATTTTTTGCTTGTACACAACTTGCCTCTACAATGCAATAGATTTTGAAAGTATTTATATAAAATCTTAACACTTTATTTCTGGTTTATCTTTCTTCTCTTCACTTGAGACTGATTTAACAAAAACTTCTCTCTCCTATCACTTTTCCTTCCAAATTCCACATAACATGAGCTCAGTACTTAAAAAGTATTCCTAGTTAATAAAAGTATCTCCTAGTCAAGAATTAACATTTCCTTCAGTATTGTAACATTTCCTTCAGTATTGTAACTTTTAATCTCCAGTTACTTTTGAACAGAAAAGTTTATTTTGTACTACAGCAGTGAGGCAGGTGGAACAGAGTTTTTCTTCTTCCTGCAAAGCCTTATAGTAATTGGCCCAATGCATCTGGAGGTGGAGAAAACTCATGTAAATCATA
>JANHFR010000629.1:228399-238421 GCA_032468015.1 Mimophis mahfalensis | reverse complement strand
ACTCTCAGTTTTGGCATGGGATATATCAGAGATATCTAGAGAGAGAGAGAGAGAGAGAGAGAGCCTCTCTTCCTGTAAACCTTTTATGGTCCAAAAATGAAAATACCATTCTGCCTCTGCATACATTACTTGTAAGATTTTGAAGCCACATATTAGCCACCTCTTTGGAAACTGATGTGTCTATATATTACATTAAAATATAGATTGTTTTACTTGTGAACAGCTCATCTGTTTCAGCATTACATATACTACTATGAAATAAACACAATTTCTCTTTTTCTTAAACAAAAAACTATTCATTCCAATTAAATTTCCTTAGGAAATATTCTAGGTAATGTGACTAGCTCTTTCTTCTTTCGAATATAAAAGGGTACTCAATTCAAGTTATTGGCTTCATATTTTATTTCTCAAAGGACAGATGGATTATTGCTTTAAATTTTGGAAGATGTCTTGATATACAATGATTCACTACAGGATTTTTTCTTAACCAAGGATTAAATTAAGACTTTAAACGATCCTATGTTTGAAATTGGCCAGGTATTTTACCAAAAGTAAAATACTTGAATCACAGAGAAGGATCTACTTGCTTTGTCTTGGGGTACTTCTGCCACTGAAAGTAGTTTCTAGAATTAAGACTGTAAATTTACCTCAAAGTTCATGCTATACTTCCATGATATGTTGTTTATAAAGGACTAGCCAATAACCTGGCTTTGCCTGGGTATTTTTGGCCTCCTGTGACATGCTGCAAGCAGGGAATGCTGTAGCCTACAATTCCCAGCATTCTTCGCCTGATTTGCATGGCTTGCCTCTATTGGGTGGAGAGTCTCTGATTTGCATGCCCTTCCTGTATTGGTTGTTGTTGCCTCGGCAACTGCAGAGCCCTCTGCACATGTGCAGTACAGTGCGGCTGGGGGTCAGCACTGACAGCTTTTTTAGGGGGCAAAGAACCCCCAAAGCCATTCCTGACCCTCCAGTGTTTGTCTCCGGAGTGCAAGATATGTGACTGTCAGGTTTGGGCCACATTGGTCCAGGGGTGAGAGAGTCTATTCAGGACATACTCACAAACCCATACTTCTGTTTTATAGATAGAGATGCTGCAGCCTAAAATTCCCAGAATTCTTTGCCTGATTTGGATGCCTTGCCTCTATTGGCTGGAAAGCCTCTGATCTGCATGCCTTGCCTTGTAACCTTTTGCAAATGTGCAGTACAGCTTGTCAGTGAAATGTCTGTGGGGCAGTGAAATGTCCACTTCGGCACTTTTGGGGGGGGGAACCCATCAAAGGCTTTTGTGACAACCCCCCCCCCTCCCCAGTGCTGATCTCACAACACCAAGGTTTGTATGTGCCAAGTTTGGGCGAGATTGGTTGCTCTGTGTAGGAACAGATAGAGCATATACACACTCACACACGTCTCACCACACTTCTGCTTTATATATATAGATGAAGTTTGCATCTTTTGGGTGTCATTTTATGAGTTGCTTTATCTTCATTGTTAAATGTGAAAAGAAAAGTTATTGTCCACCGTTGTTCCCCTTGCTGAAATTCTAAAATAATAAAAAAACAACATTAAAAGATACAATACCAAGTTTCTGAAAACACCTGCAGAGATATTCTTTGACGCTTATCTGCTATAAGATACTTTCATCCGATGCACCAAAGCCAAGATCTGAAAAATCTTTGAAGAGGCCTACAGAAGGGTGAGGACATTAGAAATATGAGGAAAGTTATGTGTTCTTTAGAAAAGTTTAACAATGATAAGGAAGAGCAAATATAAGGAAGTATGAATGCTAGCATACCACAAGGGCTAATTCACATAATACATAACAATAATTAATGCTTCCACAGAATTTCCATTTGACAAATATACCACTTTTAAAAACTTTTCACATCTTTAAAAAAAATCCCCATCAGAAGAAGATGGTTGGGACTGTAATGTTTTTCTTATATGAACTTACCAGGGACAAGGTTTAAACTGATGGAATTTGTTAAAATACATAGATGTTTACTGGAAATCCTGCAGTATACTTGGGAAATTTGGGAGAGGCTGCTAGGCTCATGAGTGGTCTCTCAAGATATCGCACAATTGAATTGTCCCAAAGCAGGCAGTTCCTCCTAAACTTGCATCTAGAAAGCAACCAATTGTGTGACATTATAGTCAGTAGTCCCCAGGGAGAGTACTGGAAGGAGAAGAGGGGGTGAGGGGGGTAAAGGCTGAATCAGATTGAAGTATCCCTTTCTAGTTCCTTGTTGGCTGCAGCTGGGCCTCACCCACTTCTTGCCTTTAAGTTGTCAGTAAGCCAGAGCCAAGCGCTTCAGCCAAGGAGCTGTTGATGACATGTGAGCTCTATTCTTTCCAGATTGGTTTTCCTGCTTTGCTGTAGGAAAAATAAATGAAATCTGTACCCCAACAAACATGACAGGAAAAATAACAATACTTGCATGGGGCTGATACCGGATCTGTGCTCTCTCAGCTTCTCTCTCCCTACCCCCCTCCTCCTTCCCAGCAACTAAGAAAGGTGACATTTAAGGAGGACTATTTTCAAAGGGGGGGGAAACAATAATCTAGAAGTCACTAATTAAGCAAAGAATAAAACCATAGGAAAACCTGGGAAAAGAGGAGGCATTGCTAATCTGCTCCAAATGTCTTGATCTTTATGCAGCATTTCTCCAATTTCACACAGCCATCCAAAACAGTGTACTAAAATAACCCAGTTCTACAACTTGGATAGTTGGCTGTCATTCCACAAATATTAACATATCAGTTCTATGTGGAATATCAGTTCCTGATAATGTTATGAACCCATCAAGAGCCACATGTTAATGGTGTGTTGAAATTTATCTTTCAGTGTTGGCAAGATTGCTTTTTTTTCCTTTTGAAAAATGTTTCCATGTTTCTGTCTCATTCTCTTTGATATTCTTCACTTTACTTTTGGAATTTTCTATTAAACATATTGCCAACATATTGCATTCTCCATATCATCTTAAGCTCTCTGAGCTTTTTAAAAAAAAGTCCATAGTGAAGGAGTTTCCTGGGGTTGTCTTCCTATGGGATTTAATTAATGCCTAAACAGCTGAGGACTCCTAGATTGTTGATTATGCAAAAAAACCCAGGACATTCATTCTCTCCCACCCCCATTTGTAAATGCCAAAAATTGGGTAAATGCCAACAATTCACCCATAGTCTTTCATTAGAATTGTCTTCTACTTTGAAAACTGTTTTAAAAATATTTCTTCCCATTCTATTAATGCAGAGGAATGTGGTATCTCGTAATCTTGCACAAGTAACTGGTTTAAATAAATGAGCAAGTCAGAGGGAAACAAGGTAATATCACAGATTCTGAACCTGAAAGTTTTTGTTAAAGAATCTGTTATTAAACACAAACTAATGCCAGTAATCAAAATTCTATTAAGCTATTTTACCCTAAGAACTTAAAAATGTGATATTGGTTATGTTTTGCAGTTTTACCAACATTGTAGGGTCACTTTTTCAATAGTCCAAGGATACCATTCATGCAGTATATTTTCTTCCTTTCTACAGACACAGTTGGGTCCATCACATATATTAATAAACCTAATGTTTCAATTAAATGTGAAAAGACTTCCATCATCTTCTTCATTAAACTTCATAAGCCAGAGATGGAGATGGACCCAACTGATGTTAAAGAGAGAAAACCCTGCAGGAGACCCCAATAATTTCAGTATCACTCAATGGCCAGGTAGAGAAAACTTCGATGTTTTCTAATTTTTTTGGTCAGGCATATTGAGTAATCTTAAATAAATTTCTAACAATCTAATAATTGGGTTGCAATGAAATTAGAAGAATCAGAGGTGAGTGTGCTAACAATCTTCTTCACCATAGAGTATGGAAACAAGGTTGTAAAGAGACACAGGAAGAGAAGATACATCAAAAGAAAAGTGAAAGACAAGTACAGCATTGGTTATACTTTGATCTTACTTTTCTTTCATGATGGAATTTAAGATAACAAATGTAGAATTGTGGAATGTGCTAACTAAATCAGAGGTAGAGGGTGTGGACCTGCTTCTTTTCTCTTCCTTTCAACTCGTTAGTATGGTAAACATTAAGGGGCAATAAGAATGATAGAATTCTTATTATTTAATTTTTATAAGAATTAAAAAGCTGAAGAAGAAGCTTGGATGAGAAGTGAAATGTCTTCAAGGAAAAAAACACCAAAGTTCAGTTGTCCGTTGAAAAAGCACCTTTAGGACAGACATGACCTGGATGACTGAGAATCTCCATAGGCATTTAGCTATGCATTTTGAGATGAATGAGAATTACAATATATTTAGCAATATTAGGAAAGCACGCATTTCCAACCTCTGTAGCTAATTTTCATATGCCTTCAGACCATCTGAGTGACTAATATAAGAACTTTAGTAAATAAAACTGAAACATTTATATAAGTTATTTTCCACATTTTGTACACAGATTCCTGGGCTGTCCTGTAGATTAAAAACTGTGATATCACAAATAAACATGCTACATTTATGATGTCTGCTAACTGGTATGTCCTTTAAAAATAATTGTTTCATATGTTAAACACGCCAAGAAATTAATTCATCTTTTATCTTGTCACACATGCTGTGCAGCATTGGGTTTGTGGAGTTTCATCCTTCTGCAATAATAGTTGATCCTCACTGACTTTCTGGTCCTTGTGTATGACAAAGGCTGTATTTGTTTGCTGTTCCACAAAGTAAAGGGGAATTTTGCACCTGATAGCTTTCTTTTAATTAGCTTTGATAAGTCTTGCTTTAAACAATGATAGTTTAGATGTCTTATAAAGAAATGGCCAATCCCCCATTATTCCTAATCACAATTACATTGTATTGGGATGTAAACATAGTAAGAGTAAAACTCTTACTAGACTGAGTAGACTGAAAAATTCAGAGATGAAAGAAAGGACAAACAGGTGTCATGAAACTTGAAATGCTTCTTTGTAAATAGAGATAGAGTTTTTAGTTTTCATGAAGCTAATGTGAGAATCTAAGCAAAATAAGTTCTACATTGCTATCTGAAAAATATTTCTAGTATAAAATAAAATACTTGTGGGGCGGGGGCGGAATCAGGAGGCTCTTAATTATAACAGTAAAACAAATGTTTGTGGATAGCAATGAAAATAATATCACGTTTATAATCTTGTGTGCTTCATTTGAAAAATTCCATGGGCATTTTTAAATATTTCCAAAATATAGAATATATAAAATATATTTCTGTATGATTTATGTGCTATGTGGATGAATGAGAAGAATGAATAAAAGTAAGAACAGCGTGAGAGTTCAGAAACAGAAAGAAGTATGATTTTGGATAGTACGGTTTGTACTCACCAGTAAATGAACAATGTAAGAAATGGATCAAAATGTTGAAAATTTGATTTACTTGTACGGAACTTGTAAGACATTGTGATAGTTCAAATGCAGATCTGCAGATAAGAAGCTGCTAAATCTTTCCATGGATTAAAACGTGAGGTACAAAGAAGTGTGAGAAGGTTTATACCTTAATCCATAGACAGCCTTAATTTAATTAGTTTCTCTTTTTACATTACATTTACCTGCTCTCCATAGAGTATTATTGTAAATAACTGCATAATTGATGATGCATAGATACTGTTTAGAATGTCTCTCCTGTCCCCTGCCTTCACTTTAATAAAAATGCTGATGGAGATTATTAATTTTTATTAGCGGCAGTGCATTGAATCTATTCATTAAGGATCTTGATCTCAATAAACACATCTGTCTCATAATGTTACAGTATTTATATAAAGAAGGGAGTCAGGAACAAGCCATAGATATGCACATATTACATTTGTGAAAGTATATTTAAGAATACGCAATTTATCTGGAGTGCATTTCATAGGAGTTAATTGCATATAACAGTGCATTTCAGGCAATGCCGTCTTTGTATAGTGTTCTTTTCTGTCTTTCTCATATCTTGTATTTTCATTTTGAGATAAGATCAGTTTTTACTAGAATGCTACCACTTATGAAAGGTTCATATTGGTTGCGGTATTGATTGTTCTTGATTGTCTACCATGAAATAATTTTACCTAAAATTACCTAAATGTTAATACAAGGGTAAATTTAGAGAGACAAAATGCAACTTCATGAGATGGAAAACTCAGCTAATATAGCAAAATTAAAATTAAACAATAACATACTTCTAAAGTTTCTATGTGATCCTTCTATTATTGACCACAAGAGGTCAGGACCTTTAATGTTTCATCAATAGCTATCATTTGCAAAAGGGAAAGTGAGAAATGAACCAATAAGTAGGTAAAGGTTTCCTATTATCCATTATATCAATTTTCCTCCTTTAATTGCCTTCCAATTCCTGTACATGAAAGTTGTACTTCCTAGTTGTGTTAATACTTCTCCCAGTTTCTAAGTCTATGGGGAAACCCAGTCATTCTTAAGCTTCCTGTAACTTGTGATGTCTTTCCTGAAGGTTCAGATAGCTTCTAGCAATTAAATGCAATAGGCCTGTGATAGTGAACCTATGGCACACGTGCTGGAAGTGGCACGCAGAGCCATCTCTCCAGGAAGGCCAGCCATGGCTCATTGCTCTTCCAGATTATGGCATGCATATGTGTGCCAGCCAGCTGGTCTCTGCACACGCATGTGCACCAGAAACTGGAAGACCAGGTGCCTGGCATGCATGCGCACGCCGGAAACTGGAAGTTCAGCTTCCCAGTCAGGGAACTGCTCTTCTAGTTGCCAGTGCTCCTATGTGTGCATGCTGGGGAGCTGCTCTTCCGGTTCCCAGAACTCCCCTGCGCACATGTGCACGCTCCCATTTTGGCATTCAGTGCCAAAAAGGTTCGCCAACATTGCAATAGGCAGCTAATAAAGAAATGAAAATAAGGCCCTGGCTTTTAAGTTTATTTTTAACAAACATGTAAACTGGATGTGATGATCTTTGCAGAACAAAACAGATTAGGTGAGTGTAGGTTTCTTGAGCAGAGAGATTTTTTTGCTAAGCTCCAGCAAAATATTATGAAATCCTAGATATCTCAGGAGACCACCCTAAGGGATATAGGCTAGATCACATTTTCCTAAGGCTGCTTGGTGAGCTTTGTTTTTAAGGCCGTGAGTGGGATGTCGCTTTGGTGATACTAGAATACTTGTTTTGGCAACTTTTATGGCCAGGCTTCCTGAAATCAAAACAATGACATTAGAAAAGCTTCAAAGGAGATACTGAGCATCCCATCTTTCCATCATGCCCCCCAAAGGCTTAATGCAGAACAAGGTCAGAAGTCTGGAGATATTCATGAACAGGGTGGGTTGATATGTCATTGTCATTCTGTGCAACCAAATATTCCTATCATCTCAAGTTAGATAAATACTTCAGCCCAGTAATTTCTTGCACACAAAGTACTTTTATTTATAAGAGCCTTACTATTCAATAGAGTCGAAGGAGAAGTTTTGAACGATGCATCTGTACCATTTCCTACTTCAGTGAAGTAAATATGGATGGCTGATCAAATGCATCTCAGAGCACAGTTTGGATTCTGCACTAGAGTAACTGGCTGGTTTCATGTTAATTTCACCATACAGACTTTGGCTGAAACAATATCTCAGTAATAGGCACCAATATTTACATGCCGCTGTAACAATAATGTGCTTTGGCTCATTATGTGGTTTTTCAGTTAGCATAAGAAGCAGTCTCATTAAGAACATGGTCTTTTGTATACATGTATATACAAAACTTCTTTTGTATACTTGCATATAGGTGACTAGCATGTAAGTTCCGCATATGGTTGCATCACTAAATGGTAAGTAGAACTGCATTGTGCTTTGAAGCTTAATTATGCTGTGCAGAGAGTGGATCCCAGCAAATGTCTACACAGAGTGATCATTTCTCTCCAGCTGTGAGCTTCTCTTAGTCTGAGAAATTCCTGCCGTGTAGTTAAAGAGCAGTGCACAGTTTAGTAATCCTGCCCAAATAAGACACAGCTTCACATGTAAGTAAAACAAAGGAATTATCTCAAATGCAAGACATATATTTAGCAGTTTTAAACAATAAGTAATTTAGCTTGCAAGGGATTTCCTTGTTTTCAGCAGTAATAATATGCAACTGATTAAAATGTGTTCTTTTCCTGCCTTATTTTCAAATGAATACAGAATGGTCTTCTTGTATACATGTATACATTAGGGAAAAGTTTCTTACAAACAGAAGGAAGCAATAAGTGACACCCAGTATCTGGCAGTAATAACTATATTACTCAACTGAAGCTATTTTCCAAGCTAGAATATTTGTGTAGGACTTTTTCCCTGTACCTTCATCTACTAAAACACCAAATAGTAATTTTATACACAAACTCCCATTTAGTCATTCCTGGCATTATTATTTTGCCATTAAGATTGCAATCTGCAATTAACAAGGGAATATGATAAAGGGGTTCCCACCTCACCCTCACATATTTTTTTAAAAAGCTAAAAATAAATCTGAGACTATCAAAGAAATGGCAACTAGAGTTGTACAATTCTGCAGATTCTCCAGTTTTCTATATGTATGTCCAGAGCTCCATTTTCATCTGCGACTGCTTCTGCCAGTGAAAACGGAGCTCAGGAGGGCCACTCGCGGCCTTCCTGAGCTCTGCTATAGGCTGGAATGGTTTCCTGAAATCCTCTACCAGTTAAAAAAGAGCTAGGAAAGGCCATCCATGGCCCGCCCGAGCTCCATTTTTACTGGCAGAGTCACCACGGGCCAGTCCTCCACTGTTTCCAGGGTCATCCCATGAGTTCTAAGCACCCCATGGGCTGAATCCGGCCTGCAGGCCTTGAGTTTGACAACCCTGTATTAAACAACCTGGGAAACATTTGAATGTTTAAGTGTAATTTTCATTTTCAGGAATGCTGGAGTATGCTTCAGACGGTCTGCTCTAGCTTTAAAACATAAAACCTGAATAAGCCTGCTATGTAAATGCTCCTGTTACGACTTTCATATATTATTTGGTGGGTATAATCACCATTTTAAGGAAATTGTGCTGAGACCCTGCAGGTGCACTCATATCAGGGATGTACATGTTGACTTGTTGATGAAAAGTTTTTCTTCTTCGATGCACATGGTTGATGTTTTTTATGTTAGTCATCAGATGGTGGATATTTTCTGGGATATTCGCAGCTGTTGGGCATGTTTCCAGAAATATACACTTCTCTACTGCCCTTTTCTTACAGATTACTCCTTTGGGAAGTGGTTTTCATTCCTTCTGCTCCTGATTCTGCTGATTGGCAGCTTCTTTGTTAGTGACAGGACAGGCTCTTGTTCTACCAGAGCATTAATCATATGCTTTAAAATAAATCAAATAAATATATAAAGGATTGACGGTACTTGCTTATGTGTTATCAGGGATCCTGAAGGTGGATGAATAATTGTTTAGCTTCATAGAACTGTCAGATTTCTCAAAGGTCTCCAAAGTAGGATTTGGTTTTTTGGGATACAGCCACTGCCTTTCCAATTCTAATTCATTATAAATGGCCATTCAATGAACTTGTGAAATAGAATTATTATACTGCTCCTATAGAAGGATTGTTTAGTTATAGTATATTAAAACTGAATTGAAACAATACTTATCAATCATAGGGAATGAAGAATGGGAGACAAATAATGCACATAAAATCCATTCCACATTGAAGAGTGCTTAACTAGATCCACACATGGGAATGGAAAGCTCAGCATCCAGTTCTCTCTCTCAATAGCTTCATATCATGGGACCATATTGAGTGTCTGATTGTAGCTTAAACATCAGTCCCATCTTCTGGAGTAGCTCTGGTAGAGATGGACACGATGTAATCATTGGGTTCCATTGCTAAGTGGTATTCCATCTCTAGAGAAATTTGAAGAACCCCAAACCTGCTGTTCCATTATAAGTTTTCTTATTCTTTTATGCAAAAAACATTATACCTCAAATGTCATGCCTCCATCATATTTTTGGAAAGTGTCATCTGTGATAAAGATGTGAACAGAGTCTTCCGATGAGCAGAATTTTAGGCATAGTAATTAATGGG
>JANHFR010000629.1:187298-197628 GCA_032468015.1 Mimophis mahfalensis | reverse complement strand
CCTCAACCTTACACGGGAGAAGACCCGAATACACCAAGACTTGCATACCTGTACCCGTGAAAATCTACAAAAACAACTACATATATATATATGTGAATGGCTTTGTGCTTTTGGGAGCACTGTGTGACCGGAGCCGCTGTCTATCTATAAATAATGGTGGTGTGTGTGTGGTGTGCTGGCTTTGTTACTCTAAGTGGATTGGTTGGCGGTGTGGTTCCATCTTGATTAGTTGATGGAGTTGATCCTTGCAGATTAGTAAACTGTTTTGTAACATCCTGGGTGGCTGGGGTACTGGCTGGGTGATAATTGGTCTTTTGTGTCTTAACGACCTGGGTAATGGGCTTTTTAGTAGCATCTTGGGGTCTATTGTTGTAGTATTCTCCTGTCCTATTATGTAACATCCTGGGCTTTAGTTTGGCTCCGAGATGAGGTCTTGCCATGTATTCATGGCGTGTGTCAGTTTGCTCCATGCGTGGATTGGAGAGGGGTGCAGCAGCTGTCTGGCTTCTGGTTGGTAGTTGCAATTCATCTGTGGGATGGGTTTGGGTTTGGATCTGGTGTGGTTGATTGGTGGTGATGTCTTGTGTTATCTTCAGTCTGGTGTTAATTTTCGTGGTTGAGACTTGTTTGTTACTAAACAAACTAAACAGCCCATTACCCAAGTCATTAAGACACAAAAGACCAATTGTGGGTACATACACTTAATTAAATACTATGAATACATTTATTTTTGTTTTTACGTGTGGATATTTTCCATTCAAGATAGGTAAATAAGAAATACCATTACTTTCTTTTTAGAAATAGAATTTTTTTACCTCAGAGTTCCAGGCCTCATCCTGGGCCTAAGATTTGAAAAGGATTCACACTCTGACTTAGGAAGATACCAATGCATCATTCTATGGGAGTGGGGATAGGAAAGGAAAGTTTCCTCCCTCAGACTGGATTCCCTGCTCAGCTCTCACTTCAGGCTGCTAAGTCGGGGAAATGAGGACTCGGTAGTCAGAATGTAGTGAAATGCAACAGCTCTTTAATACATGGTGAAGACCCAGCAAGTGGCTGGGGAAACTCTGCCCTTTATATACAGTCTAGCCCAGCCATTAACCAATGGGCTGGCTAGGAATTCCCACCAAAATAATTCAAATATATAACACTCCTTCCCCCCAGAATGCACTTGGGGGTCATTTGCAAACATAATCATTCAGGTGACTAGGGCGTGTCTGGACCCTAGTTGACCTGCACAGCTCAGTCGGAGACGAGGCATTGAGCGGGGCAGACTGCTTTTCTGTGCTCTGCTCCACCTCCGGCCTATGTGGATTTTTATTGGCCGTATCGGGTTCCTCGATGATTGGATGGCGCTGGATCACCTCCTCTCCAGGTAAGTCCTCCGGCACCGGGTTTGAGTTAGACTCTTGGGCTGGTTGGTAGTCAGGGACTGGATCATAATGTGTTGATTCAGGACTGGGTGTGCTGGTGGGTGCATTGGCTTTGGGCTGTGCTTGTGTGCTAGCAGGCACGTCAGCTTCGGTTTCCACCCGCTGCCTTAACTGGTTGATATGCCTTTTCCAGACTCGCCCATCCCCGATGTCCACTCGGTAGGACTTTGGTCCTGTAATTTCTGTTATTTTTCCTTCTACCCACAATGGGCCAGTGGTATAGTTGCGGGCATATACAGGTGTCCCTATTGTGAATTCCCTGAGTCTCTCATTCCCTCCCTTAAACCCATCAGGGGAATACTGGGGGTTTAGTTGGTCGAGGGTGCAACAGAGTCTCCTGCCCATTAGGAGCTCCGCTGGGCTTTTCCCGGTGGCCGTGCAAGGGAGGTTATGCTGGGCTAGCAGGCATACATCGAACCGTTCCTGCCAGTCCCCTGGGCCTAGCCGTGAAAGGGCTTCCTTGGTGCTTCTGACGAAGCGTTCGGCCTGACCATTCCCTTGTGGGCGGAAGGGAGCCGTGAGAGCATGGCGGGTACCTAGGGTGGCAAGGTACCCTTCGAACTCCGTTACCCTTCGAACTCCATTGTCTGAGACAATTACATCGGGGATTCCGTGGGTGGCAAATAGCTGTCTTAGCTCCACTATGACGGCCCGGGCAGTGGTGCTTTTCATGAGTTTAACCTCCAGCCACTTGGAGTAAGCATCCATGATAATGAGGAAGGTTTGCACGTGGAATGGGCCAGCGAAGTCTATGTTGAGTCTTTGCCAGGAGCCATTTGGTTGGTCCCACTCCCGTACTGGTGCTGCCAGGGGGTTGGATCTGGAAATTTGACATAGGCTGCATTTTCCTACCCATGTTTCAATGTCTTTGTCCATTTGGGGCCACCACACATAGCTTCGTGCCAACCCTTTCATCCGTACCAACCCCGGATGACCAGTATGCAATATCTCGAGTACTTTTTCCCTTAGGCTTACCGAGATGACCACCCTTTCTCCCCATAGCAAACAATCCCCCATACAGCTCAGTTCACCCCGCTTAGTGAAAAATGTTTTAAAATTGTCCCTGACCATTTTTGTAGGCCAGCCCCTTTTCACCCATCTGGCAACAGTTTTCAGTTCACTGTCTTTAGTAGTGGCCCGAGCTACTTCTGCCGAAGTGACTGGGGCTGAGTCCAAAATGTCCAGTAGGAGTATAGTAGCGCAGTTGGTTGGCTCGCTGAGATGGTCTGGCAGCGGATGAGTGTGTCCGCGTTCCCCATGTCTTTTCTGGGCTGGTGTACCAAGCGGTACGAATAGGTGGGCATGAAAATTGCCCAACGCTGCATTCTGGGTGACAAGGCTGTCGGGGTTGATGATCCCCCACCAGCAGCCCCAATAGTGGTCGATGATCCATTATCAATTCAAACTCCCGCCCGAACAAATAGTCATGGAATTTTTTAACTCCTGCGACCGCCGCCAGTGCCTCCTTGTCGATTTGACTGTAATTCCTCTCTGCGGCTGACAGGGTCCTAGAGTAAAATGTGATGGGTGTTTCCAGGCCATTTGGCAGTCTATGGCCGAGGACAGCACCGACGCTGAATGGCGAGGCATCGCATACAAGCACAAGCGGGAGGGTGGTGTTCTTTTGGATCAAGAAGCTGTCCTGTGAAAGCAAGTTTTTGACAGCTTTGAATGCCTGCTCTTTTTCTTTTCCCCATGTCCACACAGTTTTCGGGGAAAGCAGTTTGTGCACGGGCTCTGCCACGGTGGCTTTGTCCTTGAGGAACAGTGCATAGAAATTTAAAAGTCCCAAGAACACTTGTAGTTCCTGTTTGGATTTTGGGGTCGGGGCCTCTTTGATTGCCCTTACTTTACTTTCGGTGGGGTGTATTCCCTTCATGTCGATGTGGTAACCCAGAAACTCTACTGAGGGAACCCCGTTTATGCATTTGTCTCGCTTAACCCTTAGTCCAGAAGACCAGAACTTGGTTAATACAGAGGCTAGTCTTTCCCTTAGCTCTGTTTGGTTCTGTGCTGTGATGAGCACATCATTGAAGTAGGGAATAACCCCAGGGAGACCTTGGAGCAGCCTTTCCATCGTGCTCTGGAACAGGCCTGGTGCTATGCTGACCCCAAATTGGAGGCGTGTACATTTAAATGCGCCCCTATGGGTTACAATTGTCTGTGCCTCTGCTGTGGCTTCATCCACTGGCAATTGTTGGTAGGCTTGGGCCAGGTCTAGTTTGGCAAAAATTTTGCCTGGCCCCAGGGAGTGTAGCAGATGGTGGATAACAGGAAGTGGATAGACGCTTGGCTGTAAGGCCTTATTGACTGTGCACTTGTAGTCGGCAAATATGCGAACCAACCCATCTGGCTTGATTGGGGTGACTATCAGGGTCTCCCACTTAGAGTGGTCCACAGGTACTAGTATTCCCTGGGCCACGAGCTTGTCTAGTTCCTGCTCGACCTTCGGTTTCAGTGCCAGGGGGAACCTGTCTAGCCTTTAGTCTGATTGGGGCAACGTTGGGGTCTAAACTGAAGGAGAGGGGTGTCCCCACATACCTTCCCAAGCCGCTCCCAAAGACGTCCTTGAATTCTCTCAGTAGGTCGTCCCACAGGGAGGTCTGGTCGTTTTGGGTGCCGGTGATGCTGTGCACGCCGGTGATGCGCATTCCCAATGCCTGGAACCAGTTCATTCCCAACAGGCTAGGGAAATGGCCGTGGATGATGGTGAGGGGTAGCTTGTTTGATGTGCCGCCATAGCTCACGAGGACTTCCTTTTGGCTGGCCACAGGGATGGGCTTCCCTTGGCAGTCCTGGATCCTTATGCGCTGGTGAAGAAGGCTGCGATGCTCAAGCTTGGGGAAGGCTTGCTTGACCCATTCCCAGGAGACAATGGACAGGGGCGAGCCGGTATCTATCTCCATGTGGCAGTCTCTCCCATCGATCTGCAGAGTGGTGTGGATCTTCTCACCTCTCTTGGTGTTTGCGTGGTCTATTTGCAGTGTGTGCGCTTCCGCTCTTTTGAACTTGGCGCCGCCATTAAAATGGCACTGCTGATTTGCTCTTTTTGATTTTGCTGCCATTTCCTTTGGCGGCAAAGCTCGAATCGGGTTTTCCGCCCTGCAAACTCTAGCAGTATGCCCCTTCTTGTTGCAGCGATGGCAAATTGCCTCTCAGAAATGACAATTTGATTGTTGATGTGGCCTGCTGCAGCTGGCACAGTCGCGGGGTCTCCTTTTGGTGCCTGGTCCCCTCTCGGTAGCACACACATCTTCCTCTGATGCCTCGTCCCTGTCAGAAACAGCCTCCTCGTGGTGCACGGTGGCTGTCTTGGGGGTGTTCAGGGTTGCCTGGAGTCATTGTAGGGCGGTCGGTGCAGAAGAGGACACCTCGTGTGCCCTCACCTCCTCTAAGGCGATGGTCAGGGTCAGGTTCTGGCGGGCTAGGAGCCTCCGCTGGAGGCGGATGTCACTAACGCCACATATTAGCTGCTCGACAATCGCCTCATCGAGCTCTTGGAATTTGGGGGCCATGGCAGCTTCCCGCAGTGCGGCAACGAACTCGTTGATGGTCTCGCCTTCCCTTTGGACCCACTGCCGGAACTTGAACCACTGGACATACTTCGATGGCGCCAGAGAGTAGTGGTTCTTGAGTGCTGCTTGAAGCGTCGTCCAGGACATCGCCTTCACCAGAGTCGGGCTTGCTAGTGACTTTGCAATGCTGAAGACGGCGTTGCCGCAGTGGAGGAGAAAAATCGCCTGTTTGCGGGCATCGGGGACACTGCCGAGTTCACTGGTGTCCAGCGAACACTCAAAGTGGGTCATGCAGTCTTCCCATTTCTCCAGCTTCAACTGGAACGGAGCGGCCATGGCTCGTGTATGCAGCCATGGCTCGGTTCGGTACTCCTAACTCATTGGGTCTCGGTGGCTCGTGCCTCAGTATCCCACCTTCATCGCCAGTGTTAAGTCAGGGAAATGAGTACTTGGTAGCCAGAATGTAGTAAAACGCAACAGCTCTTTAATAGATGGTGAAGACCCAGCAAACGGCTGGGGAAACTCTGCCCTTTATATACAATCTAGCCCAGCCCATTAACCAATGGGCTGGCTAGGAATTCCCACCAAAATAATTCAAATATATAACACGGGCCTTACCTAATCCTGGGCCCTCTCACTTAGGAACATACCAATGCTCAGAAAAGCAGAGGCTCTCTGTGTGGAGAATAGCTGTCAAGTTTCCTGGATTGGCCGGGAAATCCCGCTTTTTCCTCTTTTCTGACCCCACCCCGTGTTTTTTAAAAATTTCCCATATTTTCTCTGACTGTGAGGCACCACCACCCCGCATGAGCACATGTGCGCACGCATGTGCAGGGAGTGCCTCAGAGTCAGAGAATGCCTCCCCTTCCTCCCCTTCCTTCCCCTTTGGCAATCCTCTCACAACAGAGTGTGCTGGGAGGAAGGGGAGGAAACCTGCCCCTTCTCTCCCCTTTAGAAGGGGGATTTCCTCCCCTTCCTCTCAGCGCACTCCATTGCAGGAGGATTGCCGAAGTCCAGGTGATCTGAGCACGTTGGGAGAAATTGCTCCTCTTCCTCCCAGCGCACTCTGATCACCTGGGCTTTGGCAATCCTTCCATGCATGCGCGCGGGGGGTGGGGGTGGGCATGCATGCAGGGGGGTGGAGCACATGTGCATGGGGGGCATGGCACACCTTTCCTGGCAACTTGACAGATAAGGTAGAGTATTCCTAGCAAAGCTTGCTGGGAATTGTAGTTTGCTTTGCCTATGGCAGGATTTTTAGGGAACATAGCCACCCTCAGGTGGCTAGGGCTGTCTTATGCCCCCAGTGCTTTTTGTTGGAGGGTCTGTTATGTGTATGCCACATTTGGGTCAGATTGGTCCACCCATTAAAATTTGTTACAATGCCTGCCCTCCCTCCTGCCCTCCACACTCTGTTTTATATATATAGATACTAAAAAAAAATACAATAGAAAAAAGAGAAAGAAAGGAACCTCACTCAAGTCCAAACAAAATAACAGATAAATTCAGTTCATCAGTCTCACCGGTCTCCACACCCTTGCACTTTCACTTTCTCTTCCTCTTGTCAATGGCTGCTGTCCTGGCTTTGTAGCGGCAAAAAAAGCTGCTTTTCTTTGCTGCTGATGTGAGCAACTCTTCTGGCACCAAGAGGGAGATTTAAATCTCCCCAGGACCCCGGAATCCACTCTTCTTCCACTCCTACAAGGCGGAAATCGGATCCCCTGAGGGTTTCTTCGGTAGCTGGAATATTGGCGGCTTCTCGGAGCTCCTCGAGAAGCCAGCTGTTCTACCGTAGTCCAGCATTACACCTGCCCAACTTAATTTTGTTGTTGTAGGGCACCCAGAGTTGCCTTGCAGTGAGATGGCAAACAAATGTAATAAATAAATGAGTGAATGAAAAAAAGAATGACTCAATAGAAAATTATTATCCATTTTTATTTGCAAAATAACAGGTGTATATATTTGAAGTTATACTTGTCTATTCATGTCATGTATACATTCCCCACATACAAATGTAGGTAAATCTAAGAGAATCACTCCATATAACATCTTTTGTTTTAGAAGTCTAACTGCAAGTTGAACAAAGACAACAAAATGCTTGTGGTTTCCTGGAAACCAAATGGCATTCTATTATAATAAATATGGAAAGATAGTGACAGGTAGAATTTTTCTTCTCTTTTTCATTGTAACTAACTAGACCATTGTTTCCATGTATTTGTTTAATTTCAAAAAAGGTGCAAAATTCTGATCAACATCCTAGAATTGTCAGAAAAATAAAACAATTCTTTAATATAACTGATGGCAAGTGAACAATTGACTTTTTAAGTGGAACTAACCTTGGCAATTTTATTTTCATTTCCTTTGACTAATTTGTTCTCCTGCTCAAAAGCAAAACATTCCTTTGGAATTGTGTAAAGCAGGTGAGTAGCAAAATCTTCCACAGTAACTTTTGCCTTTATTAATGCAGATGCTCCAAAACAAACACCTAATTTTCTGTTGTCGGAAGTCTTTCTGACTGTTTTTGATACATTCCATTGCTGGATAAGAACATGTCTGCTTAAACAATTAATTGTTCTATATAGTGTTGGCTGGCTGGATCTGCTTGCAGGTTTTTGCCAAGAATTTTGCCCAAAGACTAGATAGGTCATATAGTTCTTCCTAACCTTACAATCCATGTTTTGTCTCATTATTTTGTAGAAGAACTATCAGACAAATAATCTTACTTTTTCCTCCAATCTGTCATAGTCATATGTAACAACTGGGATAATTTGTGGCCTTCATAACATGTACCATTGTTATCAGTATGATGTCTCTGCATTTCAGTATACTAAATTTGTCTTAGTTTTGATTTTCCAAATAGCAACCATTCCTGTATTTCATGGCTACAGTCACTATACTTGTGATCATAGGAAGATAGTCTATTACTATTTCTATTGTTACTTTTTTCTTGCCTGTTGAGCAAGGAACAAGATATGGACCTCTCTTCATTTTCACCAAAAGATTCCTTAATAATTTTTTGCCTCCATCTGTGAAAATATTACTAGCAGATGAGGTATGTAAATTAAGTAATGAGACTGGCAACGTAGTGTTTGATCTGGCAACACTTTGGAGGTGGGACTTGGAGGGGCAGCAGGTGAACATGTGATATGCCTTCAGTATGAGTTTGAATTTGCTAATTTGGTTATCCATAGCGATTTTTTTTGTGAAACAGTTTTTTCCAGTGCATTCTAAAAATGAGTGACATCATTTCGACCAATGGTGTGCTATCAGGTTTTACTTCAGACTTGGCCACAGTGCAGTGGATATTTTTGCAAAACTTCAGCAGGCCTACGGAGACAGTGTTTTGTCAAGGGCCCAGGTTTTTGTCAAGGGCTCAAGGCATCTTCAGAAGGAAGAGAGGCGATTGAAGATGTACCATGCAGCGTAAGGCCTTCATCTTCAAGAACTGATGAAAATGTCAACAGAATCCAGGATCTTGTGCGTTCAGATTGTCAGTTCACAGTCAAAATGATTGGAGAAGAGCTGAATTTTAGAACACACCAGAAAAAACTGCTTCATGAAAAAAATCGCTACAGACAACCAAATGACTCTAGCGAGTTCAAACTCATACTGAAGGAGTATCACATGTTCACCTGCCGCCCCTCCAAGTCCCGCCTCCCAAGTGTTGCCAGATCAAATGCTACATTGCCAGTCTCATTACTTAATTTACACAACTCATATCTCATGCTTCTATTAATTCTCTCAATAATTTTAGATCTAATATATAATATATTTTGCATAGAAATGAAATAGAATGACCAAAGGCAAGCCAAAAAAATCAGTGGAAGCAGGAGTGACTTCCGACTTCTTGCCTGATTTCCCATTGAGTTTCCTTGTGTGAATCTGGCAGGAGTACTGGAAATCTTGCCTTGCCTTGCCTCCCCTTGCCTTGTCTCCCCTAGTCTCCCCTTGCTTTGCCTCTTCTCTCCTCCCTTCCTCTCTCTGCTTCTGGGTGGGGGAGGGAGCAAGGGATTGCAAGATTGGCTTGGAAACTGTCATGAAATGTTGAAAATGAAGATCACATTGCCACAATTGCAACCCAGAAGTACAGAAGCAGCCGGTAACACTGTAGCAGCCAAAACTTGGTTCAAAAATTGTTATCCTATAATAATGCATGGTTTCACCTAGTTTTTGGTTTTAGAAGTAAGAGTTTTAGTACTATATACATTCTATAGTCAAGATGTGCAATTATGAAGTCTCTTTTTATTTTGATAGATTATTATTTATTTTGGCCAAAGTCTGGAGGAAAAAACCAAGAATTATTTTTTTTATTATGGCTATAATGAAAAACTTCTCTCTTGTACTACATAGTACCACAGCAGCTGTATTCTCAACTTCAATAGTTTTGATTCCCAATTTCTGACTTTACAAATAAGAATAGAATCATACAATTATAGAGTCTTGGGTTAGGGTTAGGGTTAGGGTTAAATGCAGGAATCCAAATTCAAAATCAATAAATGTTTAACCTCCACTTGAATGCATAAAAAAACGAGGAAACATCATCTTTTGGACAAGTAGTCCAAGAGTCAAATGCTCACTTGAGTGAAAAATGGATTATATTTAGGAATAAAAGGCTACTGAACTTGGAGGGACATGATTTGCAACAGGGCTGGTGCACCTTCTTGTGGTATGGGAAAAATAAAATACATGGTTACTTTCAAAGGCACTATATTAGGAATGCATTATCGTTAGTATGGGACAAAATCAGAGAACAGCACTATTTGAGGATACCAGTCTGGATCTCGACAATGGAAGCACAGATTCATCCAAATGTTGTTAACATAGAAAATGTTGTTAGATATAAAAACATTTTGAATAAGGAGGGAAATTCAAAAATAAACAAGAATTGAGCTATCAAGGGATTGATTTGACACAGTATTCACAAGTGCAGATACATTCTAGATATGAGAAAGATACAAAACTATATGGTATCTAGAAAGAACCAACAGAATTAGACAAGATATTAACAGAGGTAGAAGAAAATTTGATTTAAAAAAAACATATAGCTACTTACTATATATTAAATTGGAGGATGAACAAGTAAAGGAAACCATGATAGCATGGGTAAAAAAATTTGGTTATACAATTGAGCTGGACAAATGGCAAACATTGTGGGATAGGAATTACAAATTAACAATGCCAACCATATATAAAGAAAATTTGTATAAGATGTCCTATAGATGGCATTTTGCACCAGCACAGCTGGCAAGGATGTTAAAGACAAATTGGCTAAATGCTGGAAGTGCCACCAGATACCTGGATAATATTATTGTCAGGCTCCAAAAGAGCTTTGCCATATCCAGCACGACTCAGACACAGGATTCATCCAAGTTACTGTTTATT
>JANHFR010000629.1:129063-139131 GCA_032468015.1 Mimophis mahfalensis | reverse complement strand
GATTCGAACCACTGAACTGCCGACCTTTCTGATCGACAAGCTCAGCGTCTTAGCCACTGAGCCACTGCATCCCCCTATGACTACAATAGAGTTAGGTTATTTTTATTTATTTATTTATTTATTTATTTATTTATTTATTTATTTATTTATTTATTTATTTATTGCCAATCTCACAAACCAAGTGACTCTACAACAAATTTATTTTTACTTTTTTTAGTACACAGATCAAGAAAAGTAGTCTGCACCTTTCCAAGTCTTTTACATTTAAAACAGCTGAGTTACATTGTCCCACATTCCCTAATTATTACTAGTTGCTTCAGTATTAAGAACATGGAAATCTTGGAAGCACAAAAGAAGGAGGTCTTGGTATATGCAAAGAACTGGCCTTGTTTTAATCTGTGCTTCCTGTTCTACTTCATCTGTGTACTCTTGTTAAGGAGCTTTTCCAGGGCATCTCTAGGAGTGTCCTCAATTAGCCATGTCATAATCTCTTAAAGTCTATACTATGCTTAAACTTCTCACGAGGCATAATTCTTATTTTTTTCCCCCTCCCTACAAAGACCTGAAGCCATCCCATTTCCCCTATTCACATCTTTTATTTTGCTCCAGAAAGAAAGCACAAAAATAAAGTCCCTTTGTCGATTAGCATCATTTGGACTCATGTTGTAACACAGAAAAACAATGAATTTTCAGGGCAAATTATTGTTATACATGCTGCTGTGCATTAAAATTACACATAATTCTGTGTATTACAGACTTCTGTGCAGTTTTTTTTAAAGAAAGCACTAAGTTGTTTTTAAAATTAATTGGTAGTAGAAAAGTGAAGCTGTCACGCCCTCTTTCATCTCTATCGCATAGAAATAACAGCTTGCCAAAACTCATTTTAAAATTAAAACATTTTGGGGATTTGTTTATCTTTAATATTTATTTAGGCTCACATTGCTAAACATTACAGTTTATTTAAATTTTGAAAAGTCATATTGATTGTAATGCTAAACCCTAATGAGAGTTCCAAAGCTGTAATTTTGAGTTCCAACTGCAAACAATTCTGTTTTTTTAGTACACACACACACACACACACACACACACACACACACACACACACACTGTAAACATATACATTCCTTATGATTTCATAGGAGTGAACAGACTTGTGCAGGCAGAGGAGCTAGCCATCTCCAAATGTTTCCCTGCCTGCTGTCTTCCAGCAGATTTTTCTTTTTCAGAAAATAAAGTTGAAATATTTTAACTTTAAGTTTTCTTTTTCTAAGATGTCTGTAGTAAAGCTTTGATGAATATTTAATATCAATATTTCTTTGTCAAAACAAGAAAAATGCTAGTACTGTGATGATAGAATAGATGAGTTTTAATTATGATTTAGGGCTGTAAAATCTCTTTTAAATGTTAATTATGATTAGGGCTGTAACATTTTATTTAAAAATTTCCATTGTTACATGAACTTTTATTTCATGGTAGGAATACATAGCAGGACACCTACCAGCATTGCTGCATTTACAGATAACTACCTGCTAGACACATTTTTGCTGAAATACACCATGGGATTATAAAACTTCTTAAAATTTTCAAATGAGACTATTTCAGTTCCTCAACCTAGTTTCCTGAAGAGTTTTTCTGGTTCCCAGGGAGATTTAAAGGAAGTAGAGATGGGTAGTAGACAGAAAACAGAGCAATGCTAATAAAAGGAAAGAATGATAGATCAGCCTGAAAAAGGGAAAACCTTGAAGTAGAGGTTGTGGTGTGCTGAAGATGCCTCTCAACAGCTGATGGAATTCTGGAATTTTGTGAGCTGGCTGAGAGCAGAATCCATGTGCTGTGCCAATCAACTGTTCTGTATTTACTGATGCTGTGATAGCAATGGAACCACAGTTTTCCAGTTCTTAAACATTTATCAGCACACCACTGAGCAGAGGTGATCAGGAAAGGAACAGAAGGGTGCAATATAAAAATAAGTGTCTGACCAAATAAACCAAAAAGATCAGGGTTGCAGTAACACAATCTTAAAATGTCCAAAAATCTAAGAGTAGGAACCACACAGATTGTGGCTAACATTGGAAGGGATTTTCTTTCCCTTTATGTATGTCTACGCAATACTACAAGCTAAATCAGGCATATATCCAATGTGCTTAAGCTAGGTTAACATTTATATTATTTCCTCCATCACTATCAATACCACCATCACTGGATATTGTATGCAAGTCTAACCAATTGTTAGTTTACAGTTCAGGGTTTTGTGCCAGCCCAATGTATGGGCTAATTTGGTAACTGGGTTAAATATGCTTTGTTTGTTTATTTGTTTATTTAATATGCCACCCATCACACTCTACAAAGTGACTGTATAAATGAAACCAATGTATTTTGGGGTTATTTTTTAATACTTATATAAGAGAAGGAAAGATTGGGGAAGTGATCTAAAAAGAGGGTTAGTTTATTTATCAGTTGCTTCTTTTTCAGGTCTCCAGCCTTCAAGGTCTGATATTGTGTTCTGGAGCTATTGTGGCTGCAGGGAGAGAACCCTTTAAAGCAGGGAATTATGATCCCCGTAGGTATTCATTGCCTGAAAGACTTCCGGGGGTCTTCAGTCGTGTCCACCCCCAAGCAAACCTCAAGTCAGAGAACAGAAAAAGTAAGTTCCTTAAATTATCCCCAATTTTCCCTCTTTAAAATTATTGATAAGGTCAGCCTTAGCATTAGATAAAACAAATTGGCCAGCTACTGATGATGATTTAGCCTAGGCATTGGGAAGCAGGCGACAGTGTTCTTTTCTGCTTTAGTTGTAAAATAATTTAACTTGCTTTCACTGTCCACTTTGAAATTGAAAGAATGTGAAATGTCTTTTGTTTTCTTCAGAAAACAGGATATCTTTGGCCTGCCTTTATATTAAGGTAGGGGCGGGGAGTGGGGAACCCAGGCAAATCTCAAAGACCAGACTGCACATTACCAGTAGTCATGTGTCAATCACTTTGTTTCATCCAATCTCCATTGCTAGATTGCTGTAAAGGACAACTATGAATACTACCTTAAGATCCTTGAAAATTGAGTAGGCGAAAAACTAGTGGCTAAACAAACAAGCCAATTAATAAATATAAGAAATAAAATACATTCTATAGCTGAGCAACCTAACTATAACCTAAGTGCATTTAAGAATTCTAAATGAAAACTGCGGAAGAACATGAAGTCTTAATGCTTGGAGATTTCTCTTGGTGTCCAGAATTTTTCATATGTATAAAATATTACTTTGGGCTCTTAAATGTTACATTTAACCAACAATAAATGGACAACAATAGTGTCTTTAGTAGCACCCTCAGCTGTTTTCAGTAGTCCCACCCATAGCATCAGGCACAATTTGTCCCCCTTATCTTTCAGTCACCTTCTGTCCTTAAAAACAGAATTATGATGATTATGGAAGCAAGGATAACATAGGGTAACTGTACCAGGTAAACTGGTATTTTTTTTTTTTTACAAAATTTGTAACAAATATTTACTTTTTGTTGTAGTTGTTCCTTCAAGAAATTTTTTATTCCTGGAAACTACAAGTCCCTGTGGGTTTCTTTGGGTTCTCCCCCGCCCCCCCCAAAGGCTTTGTCATTGCCTGCTTTTAGGGCAGAGAAAGAATTACTGGCTCAAGATCATCCAGTTGGCTTTGGGTCGAAGGCAGGACAAGAATTCAGTTACCTGACTTTTAGCTTGGTGCTTTAAGCACTACACCAAATTGGCTCTCTAATTTGATTGTAGCTATACTTTAATCATTAATAGTTGCATACTACTAGCATTAAGTAACATGGCTGTGCAGTAGTTTAGATTCCAAAGAGGTGTTTTGGGATGCTTGGGGGTTCAAACAAAGCGTCTGCCAGCTTTTTAAATCAACTAAGTGATCTGGAGAAGTGAAGCATCTGTTTTAGAGACCAATAGGCAAGCACCATGCCTATGTTCTTACACCTTCCGAGTTAGATTTTTTTTGGAACTGAATTTGAAAAATTCCCAGCTCTATTAATTAGACCTTTAAATAAATATGTGCAGCTCAGGATATATGTTAGAAAATCAAGAGAATTTTTAGGCACTTGCTCTGATTCTTCTAGGGAAAAAAACAAATGAAAAGATAAAAAAAAGGAAATATAGTATGTTCATGAGATGGAAACTTCTTTCTCCACAGTTGCCTGCAGTCTAAGGAAGAGTTTGCTTTAAAACTTGACAGTAGATGCTGAGTGAATATTCCCATGTGCCTATAAGCACTTTTAT
Source organism: Mimophis mahfalensis (assembly GCA_032468015.1). Taxonomy (NCBI): domain Eukaryota; kingdom Metazoa; phylum Chordata; class Lepidosauria; order Squamata; genus Mimophis; species Mimophis mahfalensis. The sequence continues at coordinate 134,874 of JANHFR010000629.1, read as the reverse complement.
CTGAAGCACTATGCAACCATATGCATGTGTACATGACCGCATAGTTTAAACACTCCCAGATCTTGATGAACATTATATAATTATTTATTTTATTATATCAATTTATGTAGCAGTCTCACAATTGCCAAGTTAATAAAAAGCACATACAGAGCCTTTATTAGGGATGCTTTTTTGTTTGTTTTTGTCTAATTTAATGTTATCTGCATGTTTTGTACTAACAATGATTTTTTGTGTGTTTTCTTTTGCCTCTTGCAACCTGTCTGCTGCTATTTTTATGGATGATTATGCTGGATGACTATCTTCCACCCTTTAATCTAACCTTGTCATGTTGGGTGCTTTCAATAAATTGCTTGAAAGTGAGTGGGATTCAGATAGATTCAAGATCCAGAGCTCAAATGTTCTCTGCTTCTTCTGATAAGGAATACAGCAATGATAACAACTCAGATTCCTCTTTTATACCTGACAATGACATGGACACCCCAAAAAATTGTGTGCATGCTGATGAAGATTACCCTGAAGAGCATTTCACTGATGACATTGAAAAGTCTGTTCATCTTAACCAAGATGGCAGTATGACAGTTGAGATGCGAGTTCGATTCAAGATTAAAAAAAAGGAAACTATAAAATGGACCACGACTGTTACTCACGCTGGCACTTCAGCAGTCATTCCAGAAGATCAAACATCTGATTTAAATATTTTGACATATAAAAATCCCACAGAGGAGTTCAGCATTCCTGAAAATGATGTCCCAATGCAGCAAATCTGTACAAAAATGATCAATCAAAATTCTGCAAATCAATTTAAAACTAGCACTTATGACATCTGGCAGGAACCACTGATGAACACAGAGTTTAGGCAGGAAAGAAATAACGATATTAATTTTAATTTCTGTAGACCTCCTACTCCTGGACCTAGAAAACTCAGACAAAAGAAAGCATTAGTTGAAAGTGTTACAGTGGTATCAGACACAACTGTCCAAAAAAAGATGGTAGGACAATTTTCTGTCAGTGAAGAAATGGACAATGGCAAAACCAAATCTAAGCACTGTATGATTACTCATGCTAGCAGCCAAATAACAAATGTTACTAATCCCCAAATTAGTGGCGTATGCAATAATCACACACTGACTCACACTCAGACTGACCAAGAGGAGAAACAAATGTTGAGCAAAGGCACAATTGAAAAGTCCTCTGATCTGCCTGAAGAGGATGGGTTATTACATAATGGTTTGGAGAAATCAGTTGTAGAGAAAGCGTTACCTAATGATTTAACATCTGAAGGTTATTCTAGTATTGGACAAGAACAATCTTTAGTAAAGAGAAATAATACATCTATACCATGTTTATCTAATAAATGTGATGCTGTAGAACAAGAACTAAATTCCTTCAACAACCATTCAGAATGGTCTCAGTTAAAAACGAAAGAAATTATATATGACCAATGTCAAATACACCATTGTTCCTCATCATTGCCTCCTAAAAGCAGTAATACAATTTGTAAATATGTTCAAACGATTCCTATGGTAACAGGATCTGATTGTGTTAATGCTACGGTCCTCTCTGATGAAAGCCAAACTACATCATCTAGTGACAAAAAGAAAAAGAAGAAGAAAAAGAATAAATTTTCTTTAGATATTGTGAAACAAAATGTAAGTTCCCCAAAGGACTCATATGACATTTCCAGTGAAGGTACTACAGAGAAAAATGTAAACACCTGCACAATTCACAACACAAGAGAGGCAATGAATCATTCTCCTACACAGTTAGCAATTCATAAAAGAGAGCTTGCATTTCCTATTGGAAACTCTGATGGTGCTATTAAAACTCTAAACACCGGAGGTGATTTATATAGTCAGGTTTCAATCGCATCCCAGCAGAATGATTTAGAAGCGAACATAAAGAAAAATCTAAATAGTCAGTTGTCCCACCAAAATAGCAAATCTATGAAAGCTGAAGATCTATTATTAATAAAGGATAACACAAAACATAAATTTGAACAGATTAAAGATGGGACAGGTAAAACTCTTAATAAAATAGAACGACCACCTACTTCACTAAAGCCTTTAACTGATTTAGGGAATGGTCAGAAGGCAGAAGATAAAAAGGGAAAGATTATTTCAAATAAGTTGACAAAATCATCATCAAAACACAAAGAAGTGAAAAAGAAGAAAAAATCTGAAAGTGCTACAGGTAGTATAGACAAAGTATTGGATGAAACGAAAGTGTTGGATACTTTGGTGCATTCAGATTTTACAAATGAGATTACAAAACAGTCTCTTGAAAACTACATTCAAACCTGGTTGCAAAATGTATATCCAAAGACTGTGAGTCCTCCCAAACACTGGGCTCCTATAAACTCAACTGATAAGAAATCACATCACCTGACGGTAAAATCATTTTTAGATAAAGGAAGTAAAGAAACTGCGAGGAATAATATTCCTGAAGATCAACTGAATAGTACGTTAAATAATCTCAGTGAAGTTCGAGCTTTGGAAGAATCATTTAAAGAATTATATGAAACACACAGAGATTGTTTAAGAAATGTTGATGGGATCTTGAAAGATGAAGACAAATATTTAATGCCATCAGATACCCAGGAAAAAGCAAAACTTTCCATGTATGATATCATACATAAATATAAAAAAAAGCTTCAGGAAGAAACTGATCATGCAAGATGTAATTCTGAAGTAAATGCTCAAGCTGATCCTATATCTATCCCGGGTACTGAGGCACAGAAATATTGCAAAAATAGTCTTTTGCTACAAAAGTTGAAATCACAAATTTTCAATCTTGAAAAAACTGGATGCCTCCAAAATTTAAATTGTCTTTCAGATGTTTTTTCTTCTTCTCTCCTTGGATCTCCTTCCAATCTTCTGCTAGTTTGGCTTCTACTAAACCTGAAAGAAAGTTTGCCCTTTATAAATAAAGATGAGATGGTGGGAACTAGTTGCAATTGTTCAGAAATCTTTATGCTGTCACAATATTTGAAACAGGTTGCGTCTAAAGAAGAAGATGAAAACTTAATGACAGCTGCTTCTGACGTGCAGGATTGCACAGCAAACTGTTTAATATTTTCTGGGTTGCAAACAGAAAACCAGGAATTAACATATTGCCAAGAAAATATTGCTCTGATTGAAACTAAAAATATACCAGGCACTGAAGAACAAGAAAAACCAAACAAGAATTTAATCCTAAATGACAGTTTAAATTCTGAACAAATTTTAGATATGAAAGAGGAATCAAAAGAGTTACAGAGCAACTGTGAAGAACAGCAACCATGCAGCAAGCCAGCAGAAAATGCAGATATGTATGAAATGGCTGTGATGCAAAATCTAAATTACACCAAAGCAGAGTCAGGAAATGTGGTTTCAAATGAAGACTTTCTTGAGAAAAATGAGGTTATTCCATGGCAAGAATTAGAAGAAAACCCCCCAGATCTATTATTAAATAATGAAAAACCTGATCTATTTGAAAAATCTAATATCACTATTTCCAATACTAGTGATCATACTAATGAGCAGATTTTTGATCTAGAATCATCACAATTAGACAATGAAGAATTAAATAGCTTAGAAGAACAAAAATATATAGCATCAATATGTGAAAGAGAACATCCTGATGAGAACCTTACTTCGGCTATTAAAAATACTATAAATGAGAACCATGTAGAAAATTCTACAACAAATAATCTAGAGGAAAATGATTCTTCAGTGGAAACTTCAGAGCAATTATCAATAAGTTCACCACAACCTTTTGTTTATGAATCCAATCAAGTTCCAATCAATACTGAAGATAATAAATCCAGAGTGAAATTAATAATAAATCAACTTGAGTGTGGATCTCATTCAAATGCTTCTTCAGAGTTGAAAAAAAACATTGGAAGTCCTGGCACATCTGATTTGTCTGATTATCGACCAGAAACTGATGAAAGTGACAGCAGGTCTAGGCCTTCTAGTGACTTGTCTGATGAAAGTACAGATGAGGCAATGTATGAAAAAGGCTATAACACAGGCTATGTAAAAAGAACTATTGAACGACTTTACGGTAAAGCAGAAACTGCATTTAAACCCATTTACAAGCCTGGTTCTCCATATTTGGGTCAGATGGTACTCAAAGATACAGAAGTTCCCTTACATGTAATCAGTAATAAAATTCCTTTGTTTGGTCAAGCTCATAATGGATGGCCTGAGGATAAAGTAGTTTCTTCATTAATATCATACGATAATCATGATTTAAAAATAATCAGCAATGACCATGCTATTTTGCCAACCCATGAATTCAGCCTTAATGGGGAAGAAACATATAATGCTGATTGTTTACTGCAAAATCCTAAACAACACAGTGAGTTTAAGGTCCAGATTACTGAAGATGAAGGGATACTGATCGATAAAGGAAAATGGCTTCTTAAAGAAAACCATTTAATAAGAAAATCACCTCCTGACAACAATGGAATGTATGGCAATACGGATACAACATCAGCTGATACTTTTTTTGACAACCACAGTAGTGACGCTCCATATTCTCATTTGCAGAATATGGAGTTAAGGTCAGCATTGAAAGAAATATCATCTTCTGATTTGGAGGATATGGCAAAGCCTTGTGATAATGAAGGCAATTACTTCAACATGCCTCATAACAGTGATTCAGAGCCTCTTCCTCATGTCCCAGGTATAAAATGCAACAACAGCCCAGATAAAAGGAAGGAACACAACACTTCTTCAGAATGTTGCACAGAGCTGAACAACTATTCCCCAGCATTCTCAATCGTCGATTTTAAATTACCTAACAATCGAATACACCCTGAAGAACAGATTACAGATGATGCACTAGTTCGGACCCAGCCGACTAGGAATGCTATTTCAAACAGGAATAGGCCTGAGACACAAGATTCTTTAGATAAACTCCATGCCATTTGTGGACAACATTGTCCCATACTGACAGCTCTTATAAAGCCACTGAATGAGCAGATCAGAGGATGTGCCTATCAAAAAGCATCTGATATTGAGAATTTAATCTGGCTACCATACTTGATAAATAAATCCATAGGGAAGGATAAATGCATCATTAAACTCAGCAAACCCCATGATCAGCTGAAGATCAGCTGCATGAATAAGATTTCAATTAACATTTTTGGAAGACATTACACTGAGAACATCTTAGATATTACAAATTGTAATAATTTTAAGTTACCTTTATCTCTAAATTCTCTCTATAGTATCACAAAGGTCACTAAAGGAGTGCTATTAAAGCCAGAGGTATTCAAGAATCGTGATAGTAGCACAAGAAAAGATGATGCGCTTGATGGGATAACTGTGGAACACAGTAATAATTTATCTAGCTATCAAAGCACAAGACGTAATGCTGATCAATTTGTTGAGGGGAAAAGGACTCCTTTATTAGAACATTTTATAGCAAGTAATCAAAATGAAGCTTATTACTATCAAAGGAATTTCATAAAAATGACTTACTGGAAAATAACTGTACATCTGAAAGATAGAAGTCTTCAGTCTTTGCAACTTTTATTAATATTTAAACAAAAACCATCATTCAACAAAAAATATTTTTGGTTGCTTGTTTTTCTCTGTATTCTTACCTTTTCTGTAGAAAGTGCAGACTTTTCATCCAAGAAGTTCAGGTAATATTAGAATGAAGATATGTTGCTTGTGTCGATCTCAATATTAAATTGCAAAACTCCATAATTTTATGAGCATTAAAGAACAAGAACTGTGAATGGAGATAGATGGATGGATGGATGGATGGATGGATGGATGGATGGATAGATAGATAGATAGATAGATAGATAGATAGATA